>PVJA010005985.1:0-75863 GCA_004027025.1 Myocastor coypus
GCAGACTGGTGAGTTAATTGGCTGCATCATTTTGTCAGGGAGATGCATGTTAAGGTTCTTGTGGGGTTAAAAGGTGAGGCTCTCAGGCTCTTCCGTAACAAGTACAGTTATGGGTTCATCACACTCTAGGGCCAATTTGCACATTGCCTGGAAAAAATTCACTTTCCTTTAAAGTACTTTACCATTTGAATTATAATTCTAGAATCCTTGGTCCTTACGTAGAATGTTTGGTTTTTGTTGTCTGCGTAACAGAATTTTCTTGGCTCAGAGACTGGCAATCATCAGAGAATCTTTGGGGATCTCAGATCCTTCCTACTGGAGGAAACTGAGTCCCAGGAACCTACTAGTTAAGCACAATTATAGACAATGCTGACATGAATAGCAGTCAAGTACCACATATCCAAAAAGCTAGAAGAAAGGATACTGAATGCTCTCACTATGAGCAAATAATACATGGTTGAGAAAATAGGTCTGTTCAACCTAGTATAAACATTATGCAGGGTTGACATATTAAAACATCACATTAGAGCCTATTGTTATGTACAATTTTTCTGATCTCATGTATCAGTTTTAAGAAGTCAAAAGAAAGAAAAAGAATTCTTTGCCTTTGAGTCTTATTGGTTCACTCACACCAGATCCATAGTTGGATCTTTATTCAGTATGTAACGGAGATGGTAAACAGTTAGGGTTTCGCATATTTGCATGTGCCTCTTGATTATAGGCTTCATTGGTTTCAAGGTTTCTATCGTCTTTTGTCTTTCTGAGTCTTAGAGTTCTCTGATAAAAAAGAAGAAAAAGAAACAGAAAACATTCTCTCAGGCTTTCACACAGAGCAAACTGGTCAAGCAATGTCTGTGACTCATCCAGGTAGCTCACACCCAAAACAGTTCTACAAAGCACTGTACATGGTTCCAAAGTAAATCTTGACGGGATTTGACTGACCTTAGGAGATACAAAAGTTACAAATTTTGCTATACAGGCCTTGCTTAAACTTGCCCTAAACCATCCAGCAGAAAAGTTTAATCATGAGGCATAAAACATAAATCTAGATTAGAATGCTGAGCTGTAAAAGGCTTAAATCAACAGCTTCCAACATTGCCAGTTTTACCAATAACCACTGCAACTGTCGGACATTGGATTATGTGCACAACTACTTTCTCTTAGTTCAATGAGAAAAAATTTTTTTCATACCAATAATGATTAGAAAAATTATAACATCTGCACCCTGTGCTCTGCACACATAATAAGAGGACAACAATATGCATTGCATCAGATATTGGACATGTACTACTAATGTGTTTTGAAACTGTCGCATCGTTATTTCTTATTTAAAGTAATTAAAAAAAAAGAAAAAAGAGAGTGTTCCCACTTACTCTTGTCTCATTGCTGGGACAAATATCCAACACCCAAAATGAAGCAAAGGAAGGCTTATTTAGCTCACAGTTACTGGAGGTTTCAGTCTGTACTCAGCTGGCTCCAAGGCAGACTGGCACAGGGCAGAGAACAGCAATTCATGGGGGTGGCAGGGGGCATGAGAAAAATGGAGGAGTAGCAGCCACAATGGCAGCAGACAGAGCAAGACTGTCTCTCTTAGGTTGCATTCAGGCTATCTACTGGGGAGGCACTCACACGCACAATCCCAGCAGTGCTAAGACTCATAATCCCAGTGAATCATGAGTTAATCTCAAACTCTAAAAATCCCCTCCCCATGGCTGCTTGAGGTTTTGGGCAGACAACTACAGATAAACCATAACAGGGAGGAAGGAAAGAAAAATGATTAGTATCTTCTTCTTTTAAATTTTCTTTTAAAGAAGGAAAATAGAAGAAACAAAGAAAAAAAAAAAAACAGTAACAAGTAAGAGTACATGTAGTACAGAATTTCAAAACAAGAAAAATTTAACAATGGTTGCATGACATATTTTCATCATCAAATCAGTACAGATCAACAGACATAGGTATGTAAGACGGATCAAACAATTAAACATTAACACTTTCAATAAACTCTTCCAAATGCATATTTGTATCTAAGTCACTCTTCTAAAAAACAAATAATACGGGTTGAGAATGCACAAAGTGCAAGGTCCTGAGATTGATTCCTGGTACCACCCCAAAAGTATCTTCTTCTAATTAAAGAGCATTTTGTAGGTGAGGAGAGCTTATAAATCCAGAAGGAAATACTTCTTGTTCCTAGGTATAACTATAACTTGGAGAGGAATATAAGACATACTTAACAAAAATTGGTTTATGTAGAAATGGTCAGGAACTGTGCCTAAAGGCAATAGAATTCTTATAAATATCACTGGGAAACCTTGACTGAAAGTGTCTCTACCATCACACCACAGTGACATTTCTGTCAATACTATTCTTGTCTTGATGAATGACTTTCTTTCTTCAGGTATTGAGTACCGTTTTACTAACAAACTTGGCATACTCCCATAAAGCCCAGGATGGAGTCCATATTTTTATTGTTGGTTTATAGATGAAGGAACAAAGTCCCACTGAGGTGGGGTAAAGGGTCCAATGTCATAAATCTCAAGAGGGAGAACTTAGACTCTGCTTTATTCAATTTCAGATATTTTATTCCTTCCCATTGCATTACAGGTTCCCCAGATCTTAAAGAGAGTGAGGAGGTAAGGTTGTTTGGGAGGGGGTGTGTGAAAGGCATCCTGCTGGATTCTATAAACCACAAATAAATCCTTAGCATGCTCTGAAGTAATAGACATTAGACTCATTGGCATATTTGGAGCATAGGGATGGGTTAGCCGCTGTCGTTTTGGGAAACTTTGAAAATGCCATTAAAATGTCAGATATTAGAGAAAACAATCACATATCTTTCTAAGTACTTGATTCCAAGATCATTCTTTCATTGCTTTCTGGATGAGGCAGCAGAAATGACTCCATGAAAAATTTTTCTGAGTTTATAAAAAAGTTCTAAAGCCCCAGAAGTCTCACTATTTTTGCGCATGACACATGGAAACCCATTCCTTTTATCTGCTACTAGGAAAAGCCATTATGAAATGAAATGATAAAGATCTGGATAAACATAATTTATTCCGTGGTAAAGGAAATCAGCTCATTTTCTGTGAAGCCACTCACTGTCTGTGTGACTTTCTCTGTTTCTAAAATGACTGTGACAATGATATTTAAACATATACTGTGATGATACAATATGCAGGGTGCTGCACGAGAGTTTTGGGTGGTGGATGTGAGGAAGCATAGTCCATTCCATTTTTTCCCAGGTTGGCCTGGGAAATAAAGCATTCTGGTTAATGTATGACTTTGGGGGAGAATTATTTTCTTTCTAAGGCTCTATCTTACTTCTTGAAAGTATTATTTCATATATCTGTGCAGAGTGGTCTATTTCCTCTGGTTTGGTTTATACACTAAGAATTGTCCTGCCACACTAATTCCTAGGTTCGATTTTTGGGGGGAGGTGTGGGAACTGAACTCAGGATCTAATGCTTTCCAGGCAGGCACTGTGCCACTGATCTGTATCCCAGGCCCCAGATTCAGTTTTATGGGATCAAAAGTATGGGAAAATATCTATTTCTCTAATCTTAAGTAGGTGAAGAGTACCTTGTGCTTTGTTCCTTAAATTGAGGACTAGGGAGAAGAACTCAGTACTGAGTACTTACTATCTAATTTTGTTAACAACACTGTCTTAGTTACTTTTCTCTCATTGCTGGGACAAATACACGACACCCAAAATGATGGAAGAAAAGGCTTATTTAGCTCACAGTTACTGGAGGCTTCAGTCCATATTTGGGGGGCCCAAGGCTGAGTGGAACAGGGCAGAGAGCATCCAGTTCATGGCGGCAGAACAGCAACAAAATGGTGGCAGAGGTAGTCAACCAAACAGGGCAGCAGAGCAACAGCTCGAGTCTGTCTCTCTGTCTCTCTTTATATTACATTCAGGCTCTTCACCTCAACTTATCTGCCTTAGGCTACACCCGTAATCCCAGAAGTACTTAAAACACATAATCCCAGGGATCATGGATCAATTCTCAAACTCTAGATCAGTACTAAATCACATAATTCCAGTGACTCATGAGTCAAGTCTCAATCTATAGAAGTCCCAGTCCATGACTGCTTGAAGCTTTGGGGGGACAACTAGACATAAACCATAACAAACAATTTTGTGTGTGAGCTTAGACTAGTTGAGTCAGAATGTCCCATTTAACAAGACTCAGCAGTAACAGCTTTGAGAAGCCTTGTTTTTACCTTGGACAGGACAGGAAATCGAAGTCCATATTTCCCAAATATGGTGTCTCAGTGCAACATACCAATTTCAATTGATTTTAGCATTCATTAAAGTTTGGGAAGGTTTTGCTTAAGTTCCTTTGGGAAGCTCTCGGTTTTAGCCTATTAAACAGTTGGTGATAAAAGCCATTAGTGCTACTACTACAGACTACCCTGTGCGAGTAAATATTACTTGAAGGTTCAATCAAAATTTTTTTCACTTATTTTTCACCACAGTTTAAAGAAGGAAGCAAGATAAATGTCTCATGTCAAGTATGAAGAAGCAAAGCTTCAGGTAGGTAAACCTATGGGCCAGGCCACAGAGTTAGCCAAGGAGAGTCTAGGCAGAAGCAAAAACAATCTAGTGCCCAAACTGAAAACAGTTTTTAGATGGCATCAAAAAGCTTCTGGAAACCTATTTCAAGAATTTTCAACTCAGCAATTTGATTGTTAAGGCTTCCCAAATAAAGTTGACATGGAGCCCATTCTGAAGCACTAGAACAATTCTCTAGGCTAGATTTTATGACACAATAGAAATGAATCCTTCTTCACTGGTTCATGAGGAAAGAGGGGCTTAGCTAACGAGGCTGAATGGACCACGGCACTTCGTGTATGAGCTCAGGTACTCCCAGGCCTGGGAATGGTACGCAACTCATTACTGGGTCATACACATTCTTTCAGTACTGACAATCCCTTTGCTTAATTCTTGTTTTTCAACTCTTATTCATTTAGACATCCAATAAACAGAAAACATTATCTTTATTCTGTCAACCTAGTAGTGAGCCAAAGTGGATTATTTTTAAACATTTTGGAAGCAATTCAAATCTCCCCTCTGAGGCTTAAAAATTGGTATAGTTTTTGCTTTTTGTCAAGGACTGAAAGTTCTTTTTGCTCCTACGGATTCTTTTGCTACCTTTTTCCTCCCTGCCCTGGCCTCCCATGGTCAGCTGATCCGAATACCATGAATTGCCTTCCTTGCTCTCTGGACTGCCACAGGACTTGATGACAGGGGCAATAGGAGATCAGCGTGCAGACAGCTAGTGAGGCCAGAGTTCTGATGCATTTATCTTCTCCCTACTGGTTACTAATTCAACAATTTCTTTGCCAAATATCATGCTTCCAGTCGGGTGGGTTTTTCTTAATTCCACAGCAAGCCTTGTTTAAATTCAGAGGAGGGAATTAATCCCTATGCTTGGTGTGCATCACTGTCTCTTGTTGCCTCTCTTAACTCTGTAAATACCACTTTCTTAAGCTTTCCTCAGCTTCGCCATTGGCTATGCTGCGTTAGTCCTGCGGTGGTCTTTACTCAGACACAATTACAACTATCATCAAATACAGTTAAATTAAACTGGTTTAAAATCATTTATGTGTGCTGCTTATCTTTTTCCTGATATCTTCCATAATTTTTGAAATCTTCAAATAAAACCATCATTTCTTGTGAAAATGTGTTACATATTCTCAAGGGTACTGGGATTACTCCAAATGTAGAACGATGTAGACAAACTACTATGAGCATTTATGCCTAAGAGAAACGAAGAGAGCAAAAACCAAGATGTCAAGGAACACACTTTTCTCATCAGAAAAGCACAGGAAAATCCTTGAGAACATCAGCAATAAGAATTTTAGTGGGTTTGGGACAGGGCACCGCCAGTGAGTCCTGAAAACACAGGACATTGTTGGCAATAGGATGTTACCCAGAAATAAAATAGGACAAAGGTCTTTTCTGGGAAGTATCTATGGCTTTAAGCAAGACTGAAATGATAGGAATATAACATGTGAGTTGTGTTTTAATTTGTGTCACATGCCAACTTTAAAGCATCTCCACATTCCGATGCTGGTTGTCAGAACATGCAAGACCCTGTGGAGAGCAGAGAGAGTTAGAGCATATCAGGCACATGGATGGTTTATGAGTTTGAAGAAACTAAGAGGACCTAGCAAAGGAACAGGAGGAGCCGTGAAGAAGGGGAACAGATGAGCTAATGAAAAAAGAATGGAGGATCGCTTTTTTCCAAATTCCTTAGACACAGGACAGGGGAGTGAAGGGCATGCTATAAAACAGTTGCCTTGATCTGTGTTCCCTGATCTTTGGAAAATGATGTGTGGGTTGTGTATTGTTAGTAAGAATGACCCTAGGAGTAGTTTTGACTTGGAAACTAGTGAAAGCGAGAAAAATGGAAGATAGACTTCCTTAAACAGAGACCCCATGAGACATTTTACCTCCTTGTCTCATCTGGATATTTTTGAGAACCTTATTTTTCCCCTGTTTCACATATGAGGAAACTGAGATTCCGATTTTACTAGCATAGGATCATAAAACTATGATGAGAGTCTTAGTCAAATGCAGTGTGCTTCAAATCCAGAGCCAACATCTTCCTCTGTGGGGAAGATGGCTTTCCCACCTCCTCCCAGGGGAGAGGATCAGTGAAAATACCCAGTGGGTAATGAATAAAAACAAGTGCTTTGTACTCCGTGGTCATAGTAAGAGGTCTATGAATGGGAAATTGGAAAAATGAAGGAAGTCCCTGAAAGAGACAGCATTAAGCTCACAATCTGTGACCAATAAAGTTAATAAGGTGAAACCCATATTTTACATTTACATTAACCGTATGGATTACGCAGTTACACTCCATAGTGCTGTCCTACTCCTGCAAATCTCACTGGGCTAAAATTCCAGACCATGTGATGACTAAATTGGGAAAGCTGATTATAATTTACAGTTCATGAAAATCACCAGGAAGCCACAGTTAAGATGCAGATTCCTGGAGCCTATCCCTAGAGGTTCTGACTCAATAGGTCTGAGGAGGAACCCAGGAGTGCACACTGCAGCGACTCCTGCAGGGGACTCTGACAGGGAGTCTACTGTCTGATGCATTGACTTTAGGCAGCTCTGACTGGAAATCTAACCTAGAAAGAATGATCTCAATAGGGACATACAGCAGATATTTAATAGGCATTACTAGTCATTAAGGCTTGATTATTATAACTCTTTAACTTTTCCTCTATTTGATGTGTGTCTGTTTAATCTCTGATATGGTCTGACTATGGTTTTCAGCCTAATTTTATGCCTGAGTTTAATTCCCAACATCATAAATTAATGATGCTGAGAATGAAAATTTAATCCTGCTCTGTTGCTCAGAGGTGGGGAATCTTTGGCGAGTGACCAGGTCTAGATAAGGGCATTAGATTGAAGCCTTGTGGATACGTTTTGGTTGCTCAGTAACAAGAGAAACAATAACGAGATACGTAGACATAGATACTATTGCTGTGTCTTGCCGTGTAATGCCTTATTCTCTTTTGGGTTTCTATCAGTAAGAAGAAAACCTCTAGATCTTGCACCTCCAGAACTGCCATCCAGAATGAACTCTTATAGTCTACTTCAGATATTTTTTGTAATAATTAAAAGCAAGCACATACAGTTGCCATACTATTGCTTATTTTTTAACCACTTCACTTCAGGCCCATTTAATAGAACATATCACTGGGGCTCCTAAAACCTTCTCCTTTACCCATGGTGTCCTCCAATCTGCTATATTCTAAAAAGGTAACTATTCCATATTCATTGCGGAATGCCATTCTCCACAAAATATCTTGAAAGTTTTTCTAAGATTAGGAGATAAAGGTTAGCTCTTCTCCTTGGTATTTAGAAGTCTCTGAAATCTAGCTGTTATTCATCTTCCAGGATTATCCTTTACATCCTACTTAAAATGAATTTGTTCTTTCTTTTTTTTTCTGATTTTTTATTAGTACACGTTTGCATTATGTAAACTTTACCTTCCCTGTGGGGAACTGATAACACATGTCAAGGACCTTTTCCATTCTTTTCCGCTCCCTCTGTCTTCTCTCCATTTCTTGATCCTCTTCCCATCTGAGAAGGAGCTCTCCCTCTACTCCATATTACTTTTAAAATAGAAATAGACTCTGAACAATTGTTTCCCCATGTATTTGTTGATGTACCAGGTGTGAGGATGGAAACTTTTTCTTTTTTGTTGCCACATTTCTACCTTGAGGCAGTAAGGAAGAAACGTGAAGGCCGGCAGTGATATACTGGTAAAAGCTTAATGACATGGTTTCTTTAAGCAAAAAGATGTTGAATTTTTGCACTTGCTAATTCAGTGGTATCAGTTACTATCACTCAGTTCATAGCGCCACTAGGATGGCACGGAGAGTGGAATTTGGAGTGTGATGTTTAAGCTTGATTGAGTTGGAAGCTGCTGAGAGGGTTAGTAAAGTGCAGTTCTAGGCAAGTATGGGCATGGCTGGAGGCGTAAAGTTGGGCACTGTGGGAGGTATTTCTCTTCCTCTCTCGTACTGTTTCCCTGCTCTGTTTCTACCATGACACACCTTTGCTCTGCCAGATCATTCTGCCTTGATGTTTCTGCCTTAGAGCCACCTGGACATGAAATAGGTTCTCTCAGATCCCGATCCAAATTAAACCCTTCCTCTTTTAATTTATGGGAGTTGCATATGGAATCTTAGATCCAAGAAATCTGGCTAAGAAAGAAAAATGGTAACCAAGAGTTGGTTCAAAACTGTGACTGGGGCTGGCCAAGTAGCTCAGCAGATTAAAGTGCCTGCTTAGGCAGAGTGCAGCAGCTGAGGTTTTGGTACCCTGTCTGCCATGCTGGTCCTGACTCCAGGGTGCACTGAGATGACATTTGAAAATGGGCATAGTGGTGGAAGTCTGTAATCCCAGCCCTTGGAAGGCTGAAAACAGGAGGATCGCTATGCATCTGATCTGTGCATTGAGACCCTGTAGACCCTATAGGCCTTGTACTAAATACATAACAAACAAACAAACAAACAAGCCAAAAAACAAAACACTGTGATTGTTCCTGACCTTGTGGTTTAGAAAACTTTGGAGGTGGTTTATATGAGGAATTTGAGATGCAATCCAGAGAAACCTTAGAATTCTATAAGCAGATCTTGACAGGTATTTCTGACCAGAGCTCAGAAAGTCAAAATGCTAGTAAAAATGTAGGTAGTAAAAGATTAGCTCAGAAAATTTCTTTTGGGAATGAAGGTTTCATTAACAATGGGGTTAGGGCAATGAGTGTGACACTGGTAAAAACTGTTTTTAATCTAGGTTTTGCCTCTGCTCTGGGACTTTTCAGGAGACTAAGATTAAAGGCACTGGATTGATTGGTTTGGTAGAGGAAATTACAAGATAGTCCGACATTCAGGCAGTGGCAAAGGTACTGTTGGCCACTTTTAGCTAGATGTGAGAATTCTCACTTTATAGTGCGAACCAAAGGCAATATGCAGAGCAAAAGTGGCTGAGAAATTTACATTTTGTGTTTTAAAAAGACTATGTGGAAAGGTCTGACCAAAAAGGAATGGTTGCTGAAGAGACCAGCACCATTACAAGGAAATCAGGCAATAATTTTGTACAAGAGTCAAGAACAACAATGGTTTCATGGTATTTCAGGAATTGGCAAACTATAAACTTTCATATGAGGTGAGAAACCTGGGATCCCTAATAAGAAGGGTTTCCTAAAGAACTGGTTCCTCAGAATCTACTTCACCATGCTCAGTCATCTAGACCCTCAGACTGCAGCTGTTACAATCCAAGGGGCACTGGGCCAGTGCCTGAAATGATGACAGACTTTGTCATCATCCACAAAGCAACTATTCTTGAGGGGAGCAGAGTGCAAGGGCCTTGGTGCCATGGAAGCTTCCACTCAGACTTCACAGGAAGGCCTCTGAAGACAGGTGGTGTCTTAGTTACTTTTTACTCATTGCTGGGACAAATACCCGACACCCAAAATGAAGGAAGGAAAGGTTTATTTAGCTCACAGTTCATGGAGGTTTCAGTCCATATTCGGCTGGTCCAAGGCTGAGTGGAACAGGGCAGAGAGCATCCAGTTCATGGCGGCAGAACAGCAACAAAATGGTGGCACAGGTAGCCAACCAAACAGGGCACCAGAGAGCAACAGCAACAGCTTTAGTCTGTCTCTCTGTCACTCTCTATATTACATTCAGGCTGTCCGCCTTAGGATATCTGCCCTAGACCACACCCATAGTCTCAGCCTTACTGAGACCGATAATCCCCTCAGTACTAAAACACAATCCCAGGGATCATGAACTAAGTCTCAATCTATAGAAGCCACGCCCCATGATTGTATGAGGCTTTGGGGTGACAACTAGACATAAACCATAACAGGTGGCGTTTGACTAAGAGAGAGAGAGGCTGGGAGTGGGGTCAAAAGTGACTTCTCCATCATCTGATTTGCCCTACTCCAGCTCTCTGCATCCCAGTCACATGGTCAGCCTGGCTCTTGGCCCATAGTAGGGCTCAAAATGGGCATTCTAAGGTTCTTCACTATGCTGAGTGGGTGCAAACAGGGGTTTCCTAATCCCTAATTCAGGAACTTAAGAAGACCATATACAAACACATGTCACCTTCTTACTGTCTATTTTTTTCCCTACCCTTTTTAAAAAAATTAATAGGCTCATGTTAATCTGGAAATTGTCCAAGAGGAATAGAATTCCCACCTTTCCTTAACAAAAGGGAGGCTGAGAACCAATCTTTTGTTTATTTCTAAAACTACTATCAATATCCCTGTCCTTGGGGTAGCAACTCAGAGGGGCTGTCAGGAGGCAGCGACTCCCTTCTCTGTCTTTCCCTGCCTTTTATTTTCCTTCCCCAGAGGCTCCTGTTTTTCTTTCCTCTTGACAGGTCACTTGCTTTCTATTCCAAATAGTCCCTACCAATGACAGCAGGAAGAATGTATGAACAAACAAGTGCATTATTTATTTTCTGCATAGGTACAGTCAAAAGGACATGAGCAGCAAATAAAAGTAATATTGACAATAGGCTTTCACTCCAGCATTCTCTAGAAGAGCAACAAGATCTCTTGAAGTTTCTTACACTAGTGATCTCCAACTGCGTACACACTCACTTTGGGTCATTCAAGCTGCCCTACTTAAGGTTCCTCACCATTCCTGATAGTGCTTCTTTCTACCACTCTGATGCTCTTTCTGTCTCTCTGTGTCTGTGTCTGTGTCTGTGTCTGTGTCTGTCTCTCTCTTTCTTTCCTCCCTCCATCCATCTGTCTGCCTATCTCTCTGTCTGTCTGTCTCTCTATCTCTCTCTGTTTCCCTTCCTTTTTTTTTTTTCTGGTGCTGGGAATGGGACTTGAGATGTTGAGCTTGCTGGGCAAAAGCACTGTATGACAGAGCTATGACCCCAGCCCTTCATTCCTGTTTGATCAATTTGCAATGTCAGATTTCTAAAATTCACACTTTAAAAATTAATGTTTTTAAGATAGTGGAAGGAAATTTACCTTAAGGCTCAGATCTGTCCACTGAACCCTTAAGCATCTTTTTCTTCTCTAGTGCATGGAACTTTATATTAAACAATGGTTGGAAAGTAGGCAGGTACCAGGGGAAACAAAACTATCACTGAATAGTTTTGAAAACTTGAAGTTCAGTGTTTGTTGAATTTTGCTTCCAACACACACTTGCTCCTCTCTATGAGTTGAAAAGTGATATTTTATTAGAGTCGAGGTGGTGGACATGCTAGTTGACTTCAGATACTTCAGTAGCTGCAATTTCATGTGTATACCTTAAACAGAAACCTGACTTTATTTTCTCTTTCACTTATTTAGTCAGCATAGGTTTGTGGTCATCCTTACAAGACATACCTAGAACCATTTGCTGTAATCATTTACTCCAAATCCTGACTGAATAGAAAGTAAGGCCGGGTCTGTGTTGAAGACTTGATTATCTCTGATTCAAAGGGTAGTGCTAGACTAGAGTTTAATATGCCTCATTCCTCTAAGTTCTTGTGTTTGAGACTTAATTTACAAAGAACACAGTTGGGAGGTGGGGCCTAATTTTGGGTTCTTAGATCATGTGGCATTCACCTCAGGAAATAAATTCTTCAGTCTGTGAGTTGGGGAAATAGCTTGATGGTCTAAGTGCCTGACTGGCAAGTGCAAAGCCTCAGGTTTGATCCCTGGTACCACATGCCATGCTGGCCCTGGTATCCCAGGTGTGCCATGCCAGCCTCTGAAACCAGGCTTAGTTGCACACGCCTGTAATCTCAGCACTGGGGAGGCTGAGACAGGAGGACCACTACAAGTCTGAGCTGTGTAGCAAGACCAGGTATTAAGTAAATAAATAAAGATAAAAAAATTTCTTCAATCTAATTTCCTGATCTGATGGCCTGGTTTTGAAAGTAGTGACAATTATATTTTGTGACTTGTTTATATTTCCTGACAGTTGGCCTCACACAACCTGTCTTGAATGCATTTTAATTAATTAATAATTATACTATACCGTATATGGTAATATTCAGGCTCTAATTCAGAACAATTTACTTTATTCTCACATGCACAACACACAGGAATTCCTCAGTTCATTGATAGGATTTACATTATATGTAGACAAGGGATCTAGTTCTTTCGAAGTAAGAAAGATGAAGAACCTTGGCTGTCTTATTTCCCAATCCTGTGATTCTGCCTGGAATCTAACTTTTGAGGCTTAAGGATTTAATACTACCATGGATGAATCAGCAATTGCCCTCTCAGCAATTCTCCCAGAGAGAAAACATTGAACAACTGGGAATGACTTCTTCCTTCAGGGTCTGAAATATTTCGTGGCTAATGTCCTCACTGGGTATCTCTAAATTATTTAAAGTAAATTGGCTTGCCCCATGATCTGCTCTCTCCACAGGATTTGAAAGCCTGCCTCTTCTCACAAGTGGGTAGGTTTATTGCTTAATCAAAATGAGTATTACCTAAGGCATTATTCCTATTATAACCCACATCCATTACAGGGTCACCAAGGCAAGGAAGAGGGAGGGCATGTGGGGGTCTGGGCTACCAGTGCAATTGGCAAACAGGTTCTCTTTTTTGCCTGTTACATTTCTCTTTGAAATTTAGTTGTGAGTCCACATTTGTATAACACCCTTTCTGCAGACATACCCAGAGGCCCATCTGAGCACATTAGCCCTTCACATCTATTTATTTTCTATACCTGATAGCTAGAAATTTGAAGTGCTTTTTTCTTCTGCCCTGTCAAGTATTTATTTTTTCACAACACATACAACTTCTTTTGTTGTGAGAATAGATTAAAATTGGGGTGATGGACACATTAGTTGACTTCAGATATTTCAGCAGCTGCTATTTCATGTAAGGACTATATATATATATATATATATATATATATATATATATATATAATTTTTTTAAATTTTATTTTCTTTTATGGCCAGCTCAGCCTGCTCTGAGGGTGGGGCTGGTGCAGCACGTGATGCCGGGGATTGAACAACGGTCCCTTCAGTTGCCTAAACTTTCCTGAGCAGGCGCTTTAGTCCACTGAACCATCTCTCCAGCCTAAGGACTATATATTTCCATGTAGAAGTCCTAAGGCTAGAATTAAAAGCAATGATTAGAAATTCATGACAAAGCTGTTTTCACTTTTCTGCAATCTTTAACCTATGACACATTTCTGTGGACAGTTATAATGAGACGAACAGCAAATAAAATTCTAATCATATTGAGCTTGGAGTCTAGCACTCATTAGAAATAATATCCAGTTCCTCAACATTTCTTGTGTTAGGTGCCTCAAGCTGGAAGTTATACCCATCTTCCATGGACTAAGTCATCCTGCTGAAAGGACTCTTAACCCATTCTCTAGTATTTCTTTTGGATGAACTGATATTCCAGAAACATTTTCCTTTTTTGTGAGGTTGAACTATGACCACTTGATCTCTAGTAGCCATTAAAACTAATTCTCCCCCCTTTGGTGGTTACGGGAACTTTAGTACTTCAACTGTTATATTAATTCACTGGCTATGTTTCCTATACTATATGCTGCCCCTCCTCCAGGGTGCTTTGGCCATAATATTTGCGCATAAGCTATTGCTGAATAAATTAAGTGAAGTGAAGTGGGGAAAAATCTGGCAGAAGGGAAGTTTTTCCTGAGTTCTTAAAGTGAGGAGCAATTTATCCCTTAAATGAGATCTTCATTCCCTGGGAGGCTCCCATGGCTTAGCTCATTAAAAAATAAAACCATAAGCACATCATAAACCAGGTAAAATGTCTCAGTGTGATCCTTGGAAAGGCACCAAAGTAGAGAGTCACAAAAGTGCATAAGTATCATGATGAAACACCAGGGCCACTTTGTTCTGTGAATTTATCTATCCAAGTCAGAGTTAGGCAACACTTGTGAAAAGAACTGCATAGATGGAAACTTTAAGAGACCTCCTTATTCATTAATTCTGAAACCAAGTATTGTTCCTTCTGTAAGACCTATGGGAACAGGATGAGATTACAGAATGTAAATAAAGTGATGATTGTATTTTATTGATAAGTTGCACTAACCTCTGTATTGTAGGGAAAGAAATATGGTCATGAACTCGGAAAAAATTCAGTTATAGAATGTTGTTTAGGTAACTTCATCGGGGATTTATGGGAACAGGAAGTGGGTTGGATTTTTGAAATATAAAAGCATTAAATTCAAATAAAGTTGTATTTTAACTGTGCAAGGGATGGCTTCTACTAACATATGAGTACAGAGGGATCAAGTGCTGGTATAACCTATAAAGGATTCATGAATAAGACATTTATATCACTTTTAAAATATCATTTAGAAGTAAATGCTGTAAGCAATCACATCTATTTATTCTAGCATTTAGGAATCTGAGGAACTGACAAAAATGGCACTTTTCTACTTTGCTTAAGTTTGAATGTACTGAAGGCAGAAAAGACAAGTGTGTTATTCTCAAATATTGTAACGCAAATGAAAATTCTGCACCTAGGTGGGAAATATGGTATGGTTGAGATATACATGCAGTACACAGCCTAAAATTCAGGAATAAAATCTTATTTTGGAAACTGGGGCATGCAAATGCAGTTGTATTGGAAAATCTATAAAGCCGTGTGCTTCAGAAGGGGTGGACGCATGCTCAGTAAAGACGTGAGAGAACCTCACATTTGCACATTAGACATTTTCAGTTGAGTAGAAACAAAATTAAGGCTAAGTCAGAATTTTTGGAAATGGTCAGGCTGAGTATTAATGCTCAAGGAAATCAGTCAAAACGCTAGCTGAACACCACTGAAGGGATAGATGTTTTTGTGCTAATGAATGAAGAATACAACCTTGGCAGCAACTGATTAGAAAAGTCACTAGTCACATGGGTAGGTGGGAGCTTACAGAAGATCCATAGCTACCACTACCTGGATAGTCAAAGATTTAATTCTTCCCACATAGTATTAGAAACTATCAGGGATCAACCCTCTCCAATTTGATCAATGTTATGTCTCAGTTACTCCTCTCTTATTGCTGGGAAAAATACCCAACACTCAGAATTAGGAAAGGAAGGCTTATTTAGTTCACAGTTACTGCGAGTTTCAGTCCTTACTCGGTTGGCTCGGAGGCAGAGTGGCGAAGGGCAGAGGGCAACCTTTCTAGGGAGCGGCAAAGAGCAGAGAGCAAAGGGAGTGGCAGCAGCTCTGGCAGCTAGCTCTCCTGCTCCTCTTTACATTGTAATGCAAATTATCTGTTCCGGGTAGGTGCAGCACCCACACCCACAATAATAAATTACAAACTCCAGAAGTGGCTCCATGATTTCATGAGGCTTTGGGGGAACAATTAGACACGACTATAACACAATGGAATATTGACCTAGAAATTCTAGACTAATTGTGTAGGAAAAAGAAAAAGACATCCAAGTAGAAAGGGACGTGAAGTCACTTGTATTCCAACTGATCTAAGTGTCTATGATGAAAATGCAAAATAATTTGTATTGAAAGGTCCTAGAATTTGTAAAAAACATTAAACAAGGCTGAAGAATACAACTTTAGAATGCAAAAATTAGTCATTTCTGTATGCTAACAGTAAACCTTCTGAAATATAATTAAGGAAATAAATCGAGCTATTTTAGAGCCCAAAACATTACTTTCTAGGAAGGCATTTTCAATGGAGAGGAGAAAGATTCATCCAAGGTCAACTAAAAATTCTTGTAAGAAACTAATAACTAAGCAGTTGGGAAAACCTTTTGTGGTCATGAATTGGACAGCAATATTTTCAAAATTATCTGCAGATTCAATTAAATGTTTATACAAATTCTAATGCTCGGGTTTTTTTTCTTTTCCAAAATAGGAAGATTAATTTTCAAATTTTTTGGACCTTAAAGGCCTCAAGAATAATAAGAAAAAACATTGGAAATAACAGAGTTATAGGACTCACACTTCTTAATTTAAAAAAGTTATTGCAACCCTACATTAATCAAAGCAGTGTTATCCTGGCCTGTGAACAACTAGAATAAAAATGAGATCCCAGAATTAGGTCACTATATCTATAGAACACTGACTTCCAGCATAGGTGGAAAACAATGTTCTCTTTAACAAATTCTGCTGCATCAACTGGGAGTCTAAATGTCAACTATTCAATTCAGAAACCTTCTCTGATATCATATTTTAAAAGTTAACTCAAAATTAGTCTGTGAGCTCAGTGTAATAGCAAAATCCATAGGGAAAACATTCATGCCTTTGGGTTCTAAAATATGGACATCAAAGTAATAGAGAGGCATCCTAATTCACAAATAACAACAACAAAGAAACTTGAATAGGTATTTCTGCAAATGATATTTACAAATAGCAGAAACCACATGCAAAGATGTGCAACAGAAATAGCTATTATAAAATTAAAATCAAAATCACATGGAAATTTCATTTTCCAACAGAGGAATACTGAAAAACTGGCACCCTCATATACTGCTGTAGGAAGGGAAGGTAAGATCATTAGTTACTGTGGAAAGTGTTCCCTCAGAAAGCTAAATGTGGAATTACTATAGAATTCTACATTTCCATTCTACTTATTTACAAGTTATGACTTAGAGTGGTGGCTCTCCTGCCACCTCTCCATGTCACCTGTGTGCCGGGTAGGGCTTTCAGAAGGTGATTACTTTAGGGGGACACTCCTCTCATCAACATATCAACCCACTTAAGCTTTCCTAGGGCCACTAGGACCTGAAGTCCAGTTGGAGGAGGTGGGTCACTGTTGGGGTTGTATGTGATGGTATACCTCTTATTGCTTCTCTGCTTCCTGATGTTGATGACTTGAACAACTTTCTGTTTCCATGCTTTCCTATACTGTCCTTTTTTTTACCTTGGAATTGGATAATCTCTGAAATTGCAAACTAGAACAAAATTGCTGTTTCTTAAGTTGTGAATGCCAGATATTTTGTTACAACAACAAAAATAAATAAATACAACATAGAGCTAATAAAAACAATAGCTAAACTAATTGAAAACAGGCACCTGAAACTATACGTGTAAAATTATGTATAAACGTGTACATACACACGTCAGGACAGCATTATTTACAACAGTGATGAAGTGTGAACAAACTAAATTTGCATCAGAGATGAAGCAGTAAACACATTGTGGCTCACACATAAGATACAGAATAATTCTGTCATAAAGACAAATGAAGTACTGATGCATACTTCAGTACAGATTTATCGCAAAATATGTACTAAAGTAAAGAAGTTAGTCATAAAAGTTCATACATGTGTGGTTTCATTTATGTGAAATGTGCAGAACAGGTAAATGTATGGAGATAGACTGTAGTCTAATGGATTCTAGGAGTTTGGAAGAAATGAACAGAAGGTGAGAGGTGGAAGATGATGCAAATATATTGGAACCACTTAAGAGTGGGGGTGGCATTGCCATTTGAATAAATAAATGCTACTGTATTATTCACTTTAAGGTGTTGATTTTATGTTGTGTTTTGTGAATTTTACCCCCATAAAATTTTAGTATTTTTTTACTCACTTAAAAAGTAAAAAAAAAAAAGGAATCAGGAATGGCCATGTTTAGAATAGATTTTAAAACACTGAGTACTAGACATAGAAGGAGGATTTCCTAATGAAAAGGTCGGTTCATTCCTCAAGAAGATACAGATACTAAGTGCGTAGGCTCAAAATGAAGAACTTCAAAATCAGTGGAACAAAACTATTAGAGCTCAAGAACAAGATATGGAAATCTATTATTACAATAACTAGAGATTTCAGCATTCATCTCTTAGTAAAAATGGTGAAAGCAAGGAAATTCTTAGCCTGAATACAGAAGAACGCAAGCATTTCCTCAGCTACAGTGATCTAATGGGCACTGTAAAAGGCTTCTAAGAACAGCAGAAAACCTTTCAAATTCATAAGATTGTAAGCAAGACTGAACTGTATCATAAAGCATGTCTCAATAAAGTACAAAAGCCATAGAAAATATTTACTACCCAAAATCATAGAAAATATTTTCTATGCAAAGAAAAATGTGTAATTAACAATAAAAGTATATCTGGGAATGATTTGGCCATCTAGATATTACACAACATACTTTTAAATATTTCGTGGTGAAAAGGAAGACTCAACATGAATTAGAAAAACTCATGAGTTGATAATAATAAAGTGCATTATTTCAGTTTGAGGAGAATATAGGTAAATCACAGATTAGAGGAAATTGTTTAGTTTTCAATTCTGGATATAGAAATAAGAAACATTTTAAAACCAGCAACTTAGATTTTTATCTTTAACTGATAAATGATGGAAAATAATTTAAAAGAATGTCAATGACAATAACAGCAGAAACAAAAGAAATGTGTAACAGATGGCAAAGAAAATAAGTAGAGCTAAAATTTGTTTTTCTGAAATCAGCCAGAATGGTTAAGTAAACAACAAATAAAACCAAAATTGTAATATCCTGGGACAGATATTACAAACATTTCAGTAAGGAAATATTATGAACAAAGTGAGTACTCATATCATATTAGAGAGAAGCCAGAGATTGAAAACAGAAATACACTTGAATATGATTATTTACTTCTTTCTCTTCTGCCTCATCTTTCCTACTAAATTGTTTATATAATGAAAACCGTAGGATTCATAAAATTATATGTATGATTTTTAATTTTTAAAATTTTACTAATTTTAATGAGAAAGAAATAGCAATGATACAGTTTTAAAAAACAGGTTATAAGGACAGCTACAATAATAAATTACAAAAAAAAAATTGCTAAGGGGCCAGGGAGATAGCTCCGTAGAATAAGTATTTGTCTGGCAAGCTTAAGGTTCTGAGTTCAACCCCACGTCCACAAAATCAAATCAAATCAAATCAAAACAAAACAAAACAAAAAAACACATTGCATATTATTGTCTTCATAACAGTTATTCAGAACACAAGATGTAGACATTATATCTTGTCTAAACACTATTAGTACAAATCTTTTTTCTCATTGAACTATGAGAAAGCAGCTGTATATCTGTCCTATTTTTTAACTATAAAATATCCTTCATTTATATCCCCTTTTTTGTTTTATTTCATCACAGATGGGTGTTCCATTGCCATTCAAATATTGTAGGTACATGAATTCAGCAAAGTAACCCAATATAGTCCAATAGTCCATAATAGTAGTGGGTTATCAGCTGAACTGTCAATGTTAGAAATTGTTGACTTGAGCCTTTTACAGCTCAGCATATTAAAATGGTTTTACTTTTTATACATCATGGATAGACATTTCTGCTGGATGGTTAAGACTAAGATAAAGCAAGACGTATCTAACAAAAAATGTAACTTTTGTATCTGACAAGGTCAGTCAAATGCCCTCAGGTTTTACCCTGAAACCATGTAGAGCATGTTATAGAACTTTTGTCACGGTCAGCCATCTAAATGACTCACAGCCACTGCTTGACCAATTTGCTGTCTGTGGAAGCGTAAGAGAATGTTTTCTCTCTAGGTGACTCTCCTTAGGCACACTATATTTCATTATTCACTTTCCTCTGTATCCCCCTAATTTTCTTGCGCAGAAAATTTGGAACACCACTGAGTTATAGGATGGTGCAGTACAGGTTCTCTTATGTCCTAAGTCCTCACTGACCTTGAAGGACTTGGGCTAAAATATTAGCTATAATTGTAGCCCTTCCTTTTTTTTTTTTTTTTTTACATTTTTTGGTCTGTCAACTTAAGTTGTTAACCCTTGAGAAGTGAAGCTTAATGATATTATTACACTATAACATAGGCACTTGAGCTTAATATCATTATATTTCTGAATATCAAATGTATTAGACGTAACATGTAATAGATAATTTTCAGCAATCATTGATTTTCTAAACTTAAAGTCCCTATAGAATGTGAATAAAATCAATTACACATTTTTTAGAAATCTAACCATATATAAAACTGTAGCAGGACAATCCTATGACATTTTTTTCCTGTTTTTCTCTTTTATTACCTTTTTTAAAAAATTAGTTGAGAGAGACAGTATAGCAATAATTGACATGACATTAGAAGCAGTACCCACTTAGAAGACCAAAATACTAGGTATTACAAGCATGATTTTAGTATTATGGCTTTGCTATCCTCAGTGTAGTTACTTAGTTCACAGATACCAGCATATATAGTTGGGATGAGAATTCTGCCAATTAACTACTAGTTTCAAAAACCTGATGGAGATTCTTAGGACCATTGTCTTAACCATCTTGTGCATATAAGTGCATGATTTTGGCCTTGCCATGTTTCCTAACTTTACTTTTGGCTCTCTTCATTGTTTAACCCTTCAGTTTTCATTTCCTATTGAACTTTCCACTTCTGTTGCTTATTTTGAGTTCTTACACTAGGGAGACTATATGTTATTTACACATGTGAGTCTGGTTTATTTCACTTATAAGAGTATCTTCAAGTTGCATCTACTTACATATGAAGGCTTTGACTTTATTATTCTTTATACCTGAGTAATGCTCCATTATATAAAAATCCCACATCTTGTTCATCCATTCTTCAGGTGATGGCATTTTCATTTTTTCCAACATTTGGCTATTACTAATTGTACTCCTATAAACATAGGTGCACAGATATCACCATGATATGTTTTCAGTTCTTCTGGGATATGAAATTGGGATATGAAATATCATGATTCACTTGGGAAAATTCTCAATAGGGGGTATAGTTGCATCGAATGAGGTTTCCAGTCCTAATTTTTCAAGAGTGTCCACACTGATTTCCATAATGGTTGCACCATTGTGCGTTGCCACCAGCAGTAGAGAGGGGTTTGTTTTTCCCCAATATTTGTTGTTGGTTGATTTCTTTATGGTAGCCATTCTTTCTGGGGTGAGATAGTATCTCAGTGTTGTTTTAATGTACATTTCATGGTTGGCTGGTGATGTGGAGCATTTTTACTTGTATTTATTAGCTTATAACACTTCTTCTTCTGAGAAGTGTGTGTTCACCTCGGATGCCCATTTCTGGATAGGCTCTTTAAATTTTGGGGTCCTAGCTGGGCGTGGTGGCGCACACCTGTAATCCCAGCACTCAGGAGGCTGAGGCAGGAGGATTGGTGCGAGTTCGAGACCAGCCTGGGCTACAAGAGTGAGCTCAAGGCCAGCCTGAACTGCATAGCGAGACCCTGTCTCAAAAAGACAAAAAAAATAAATTTTGGGGTCCTGATGATTTTTTTTTTTTGGTGGAACTGGGGATTGAACTCAGGCCCTTGCACTTGCTAGGCAAGCACTTATTCTACTGAGCTATCTCCCCTACTTCAAAAGCTGAGAAGGATTTCTTTTTTTACTGTCTTGGGTTGCCTTAAGGGTGGGTCTAGGGATTGAACCAGAGTCCTTTGTGCCTGAGGGATTGCTTGTGAAGGTGCTTAAACCACTGAGCTAACCCAAAAGCCACTAGTTATTTATAAATTCTAGAGAGAAGACCTTTGTTTGAGTCATTATTAGTTAAGATTTTTTTTTCCTAAAATTGTGAGTTGTTTTTTTTTCAATATGTTGGTAATTCCCTTTGATGTGAAAAACTCAATAAAAGGAGGTCCCAGTTGTTAATTCCTTCAAGTGTTAATCATGTAATTTGATTTTTGTTTATGAGCTGTTTGCCTGCCTGTTTTAAAGATTTTCCCCTACTTTCCCCTCCAGGATATATAGTGTTTCTGTTTTAATGTTTAGACCTTTACTCCATTTTGACTTTAGTTTAGTGCATGGCTATAGACCTGGGTCAAATTTTACTGTTTGGCATGTACAGAGCCAGTTTTTCCAGCACTATTTTTTAAAGAGCCTATCTTCCTTCCAGTAAGCTTGTTTGGAACTTTGTTGAAGATAAGGTGACTGAGTGTATTTGTATTTGCTTCTACATTTTCAAATCTATTCTGTTGGTCCTCAGGTCTATTTTTTTTTTGCCAATCCCATGATGATTTTGTCACAATAGCCTTGTAGTATGTATTATGGTTTGTGTCTACTTGTCCCCTCAAAGCCTCATGCAGTCGTGGCTTGAGAGCTTCTAGAGTTTGAGATTATATCATGATCCACTGGGATAATGGGTAATCCAATGCTGGAATTATGGGTCTGAGCACTGTTGAGATTATGGGCATGAGTACTTCCCCAAGCCTGGGTCAGATAGCCTGAATGTAATGTGAGAAACAGAGAGACAGGCTCTGTTGGTTGCCATTGTTACTGCTCTGCTGCCGTGAACTGCTGCTCTCTGCCATGTGCCCCTCTGCCTTGGAGCCAGCTGAACATGGACTGAAACCTCCAGTGACTGAGTTAAATAAACCTTTCATTCTTTCATTTTGGGTGTTGGGATTTGTTCCAGTAATGGGAGAGGAATAAAACAGTATGATTTCAAGTCAGGAATTATAATGCCTCCTGCCTTGTCTTTGCTGCCCAAGATTGCCTTTACTATTCTAGGTCTTTTCTGGTTCCAAATAAATTTCAGGAATGATTTCTCTAGTTATGTGAGGCATGTTGGTGGTATTTTGATGGGACATTTCATTTTCTGCAGTGCTATTGTAAAATGAATTGTTTCTCTAATTTCCCTCTCAATGAGTTTGTTATCTGTGTAGGGTAATGCTATTGACTATTGGGTATCGATTGTGTCCTGCTATGCTACTGAATTTGTACATTAATTGTAGTAGATTCTTGATAGAATTTTTTGGGTCTTCCTTGAAGAGTATCATAACACCTACAAATAATGATAGTTAGCTTATTATTATTATTATTTTTTTTACCTATTCTTATTCCTTTTATTTCTCTCTTGTCTAGTGGCTCCAGCTAATGATTCCAGAACTATATTGAATAGGAGTGGTGATAGATGACATTCTTGCCTTGGACCAGAGTAAAAGATTTCAATTTTTCCCCATTTAGAACTATGTTAGTCATTGGGTGGTCATAGATGGCTTTTATCAGACTGAGATAGAGCCCGTCTATTCCAATTTACTGTAGGGCTTTGAACATGAATGAGTGTTGAACTTTGCCAAAAGCCTTTTCTGCATCCATTGAGATGATCACGTGGGTTTTGGTTATGACTCTACTGATAGAGTGTACTACATTTATAGATTTGTGTATGTTGAACTATCCTTGCATCCTGAGATGAATCTTATCTGATCATGGCGTATAGTCTTCTTAATGAATTGCTGTATTTGATTTGCTATGATTTTATTGAGGATTTTTGCATCTATGTTCATGAGAGAGACTTGGCTTGTGGTTCTACTTCTTAGTTGTATCTTTCTCTAGTTTTGGTATCAGTATAATACTTGCCTCCAAGAATGATTTTTTTTTTTTTTTTTTTTTTTTGCAGGACCTGGGTTTGAATTCATGACCTTGCATTTGCCAGGCCAGCACTTGTGTCATGGAGATTTCTTCCTGGCACCCAAGAATGATTTCAGAAGGATTTTTTCCTTACTAATTTCATTGAACAGTTTTAGGAGTATAGAATTCAGCTGTGAATCCATCAGGACCTGGAATTTTATTTGTCAGTAGGTTTTTTTTACTACATTTTTTATTTCATTGGTTGTTACTCGGTTATTGAGAGTTCTTATATCTTCTTGATTCAGTTTTGGTAATTTGTTCCATTCTAGGAATCTGTCCATTTCTTCTGCATCTTCAATTCTGTGAGAGTAAAGATTCCCAAAGTGGCTACTAATGATCTTCTGAATTTTCACCGGATTTGTGGTAATTTCATTCATTTTACTCCTTATTGCTTGAATTTAAGTTCCTTCTTTCCTCTTTTTGATGAGGCCAGTTAGGAGTTTATCAATTTTTTTTAATCTTTCAGTGAACCATGTTTCGATTTGTTAATTCTTTGTTTTTTCATTATATTATTTTTTATTCTTTTAATAAGAAACAACAAAGTATAACAAAGTGACAGTTTCAAAACACGTTAGTTGTACACTTCAATATTTGATATGATACACATTGTTGTTCTCCTATTAGTTATACAGAGCACAGGGTGTAGATGTTATAATTTTTCAAATCATTATTGGTCCAACAAAATTTCTTCTCATTCAGCTAAGAGAAAATAGTTTTATACATAATCCAGTGTTCCATAATTGCAGTGGGTTATTGTTAAAACTGGCAATGTTGGAAGCTATTGATTTAAGCCCTTTATAGCTCAGCATTCTAATCTAGCTTTAGGTTTTATGTCTTGTAGATAAACTTTTCCGTTGGGTGGTTAAGGGCAATTTTAAGCAACACCTGTATAGCAAAAAAACATGTAACTTTTGTATCTTTTAAGGTCAGTCGAATCCCCTTAGGATTTACTTTGGAACCATGTACAGTGCTTTGAAGAACTGTTGTCGGTGTCAGTCATCTGGATGAGTCATGGCCATTAATTGACCAGTTTGCTCTCTGTGAAAGCCTGAGAGAATGTTTTCTCCCTAAGTGACTCCCCTTTGGCACACTATGTATCTTCTCTCCTTTTCCTCTGTAGTCTCATAATCTCCTTGAACAGAAAATTTGGGAAACCACTGAGTTATAAGATGTTACAGTGTAGATTCTCCTATACTTTGAGTCCTCACTGACCTTAAAGGGCCAGGGACAAAATACTGGCTATCCTTGTAGTCTTTCTTTTTTCTTCAATTTTTGGTCCATAAACTTGTATTCTTAACCCTCACATAGAAAAGCTTGGTGATATTGTTACTCTATAACATAGGCATATCACTGTCAGCGCTGTTGTACACTGCTTAGCATCACTGTCTTTCTGAATATCAAACATCTTAGACTTAACTTGAAACTGGTATTAACAATGGATCATTGATTTCCTAATAAATCTCTATAGAATGTGATAAAAAGCAGTTACACATTTTTACACAGACATTTAGAAAGCTAAGCTTTTACATAATTGTATCCTGTCAATCCTTTGGTATTTTCTTAGTTTCTTACTCTCATTTAATATCAGTTTTGTTTTCTTGTAAATCAACCATTTACTTGAGAGAGAGTATATCCATAACTAAAACTACATTAGAAGCAGCACGCATCTAAAAGACCAGAATGACAGGCATTTTTAGTTATTTTTAAGAGATCCTTTCCTCCCTTTTCAATATCTGCAACAGTGTCTTCAAGATAAGAAGCTCTACCTTCACTTTCATTCAAACAGTTTTCCCAGCTTGTCATTGAAATTCTATTTTACTGCATGTGTCTTTGAATCTGCTTCACAGATTCTGTTTCTTCCTATATTGCTCATTCAAGAATTTCATCACTTTTCTATTCTCCTATAATTTCTTTTATCAGTGTCTTCTTTAGAATCAGTTATATTATTTCTTCCATTATAGTTTTTTTTACTTTGGAAAATATTTCAATCAGATTTTCACTATATCTTTCTGCAGTATTTCTTTACTTCAGATGCTATTTATTCAGAGATTCACCTATGTGAGTTCCAATTGTTCTATGCTAATATCTCCTGCTTTTTTTCTGAGAGTGCTCAGCCTGAGATTGAATTTTCCTCCTCTTTGTTATTTTGTATAGCACTGTCTTCTGATCTTTGGTGTAGAACTTTGGTGCAATTATACCCTTAGCACCTACCAAAATTCTTACCCAAGAGAGATTATATGGTTAAAGCAGCTATAGTTTTGAATTTATAGAACTACATTTAGAAATGCTAATAATGGGTAGTGATATTTAGCAGTTGACAACTTTTGTAACTAATAGGTTTATATTTAGACAGCAAAAGTCATTATGTCTTATGTCTGTATAGCTAAGCAGATATAAAATTGGAAATTTATATTTAATGTAGTTTCCCTATGTTGGCCCTGATCACCTCCCCTTGATGTACCTGGTGTCTTCCATGCAGAGTAGTTCACCCAATTACCTATTGCTCACTCTGTAGATGAAGAGGAAAAGAGAGAAGCCATTCTCATAGATCTGGGTCTAGCAAAGTATATCAGCCTATTGAGTCTGGTTCTACCAATTTTCAACTCATCCAAATGTGTCTAGCTTGGGTCTGGCTATTGTGTTCAGCTTTATCCTGGTGCAGCCCATTGCAGTGAACCCCACATGCAAGCTGGGCCTGGGCTGGGCCTCAAGGGACCCAGGAGCACTGGAAAGTCTCACTCACCCACTGGGTCTCGGTTGGGTCTGGAGGGGATCCAACACACTCAGAGCAGGTCTCACATACACATTCATCCTGGGCTGGGTCTTGAGAGTCCAGGAATGCAAAGCAGAAGGTCCCACACACTCACCTGGCCTGGGCTGTGTCTGAAGTAGATCTGGAAAGTGAGGGGTGGAAGGTCTCATACATACACAGGGCTTGGGCTAAGCATCTCATTTATTGTGCTTCACTTAAGATTATGGCCTCAAGGTGTATCCATCTGCATACTAATGCCTCACGTTTATGTTTCTTAATATCAGAGTGTTCCTCCTTTAAGAAGGTACCACATTTTCTTTATCCATTCATCTATTGATGAGCATAAAAGTTGATTCCAGAATTTAGCTACTATGAATTGTGCTGCTGTAACCATAGGTATATAGATGTTTATGCTGCTGTGTATGATTTTTAACTCTTTGGGGAAGAGAGTCAAAAGTGGGACAGCTGGGTTAAGTAAGATTTCTATTTTTTTTAAAAGCATTCTCCATCCTGATTTCCATAGGAGGACGATATCAAACTTATATGGTGATTATATGTTTATTTTTTTCCCCCCAAACAAAGAAGTATCTTTTTCTTCACACCACATTAGCAGGATTATTGGTTGATGTTTTGAAAGCAGCCATTCTTTCTGGGTTGAAGGGGAATCTTGATATTTTACTTCACATTTCTTAAGCAGCAAGCATTGCTAAATTTTTTTCCCTTGTACTACTTTACATAATGGGCCTTCATATAATTATATATCTGTTCATGTAAGATGCCCATGTTTTGACTCGGTCTTTGAAATTAGAGGGTCTAATATTTTGAGTTCTTTATATATTCTAGATGTCATTCCTTTGGGAATTAGCTAACAAATATATATTTTTTTTCATTCTGTAGATTGTTTCTTCACTTTGTGGGTGGTTTTCTTAGATGTATAAAACCTTTTTAATTTAATGAGATCCCATTTGTTGATATTTGGTATTATTTGTTGTGCAACAGGAGTTTTATTTAGAAAGCCTTTGCCTGCATGTGTCTTTGAGGTTTCAATGACTGTTAGTTAAACAAAAATGCTGATCTTACCTCTTTCAAAGAAATACTTTTTATCTTCAGGATGACTCTGAAGTCAAAAGCTATAGAACAAGAAAGTAATATTGCTATCTTTTTTCCTAGATACAAACATGTTTAACCATGTATTATCTGATTAAATCTACAGTGTATAAAAATAGTAATATCTTCTGACTCAATCAAGTTTATTTCTGGAATACAAGGAAGACGTGGATGTGAAACAACTACAAAGTTTCTGAATTGCTAGATGTTATGATTTGTGTCTAGTTGTCCCCCGAAAGCCTCATGCAGTCATGGGGAGGACATGTAAAACTTGCAATTAGCTCGTGTTCCACTGAGATTATGGGTGTGTGTGCTGCCGGCATTACGGGTGTGAGTACTACATGCATCCTGCGTTGCCTAGCCTGAATGCAGCTATAGAGAGACAGACTTCCTCTCTGTTGCCTGTGTTGCTGCTATTTGGCCCTTGTTCTCTCTACCTTTTGCCACCATGATGAAAGATGGCTCTCTGCCATGTGCTGCTCTGCCTTGGAGCCAGCTGAGTATGGACTCAAACTTCCAGTAACAAGGAGCTGAATAAACATTTCCTTCCTTCATTTTGGGTGTTGGGTATTTGTCTCAGCAATGAGAAAAGAGTAATGAAGGTACTAAAGAGAGTATTTTTCAAAGGATATGGAGGCTGTCTGGTGTTCAGTACTGGATGATCAGATGCACACCTTATGGCCTAGCAACATCATTTCCAAGCACAACGCACACACATTTGTGCTGGATCAATAAGTAAATTGGCAAAATTGTTCATAATTGTAACACAATGACAATAAACTAAAAAATTCAACAGCAGAATAATTTTGTATATTTATATAATGAAATGCAACCATGAAGATGAAGAAATGGCTTTATGCAGTGATGTAAATGAACCCCAAAAACTGTGATGAGAAAATGATCACTATATAGGAATATATGCTTTAAGATTTCATTGAGGAAATCTTAAAATTACGTTATTAATCTGTATGGAAACCCATTTGTTATGTGTAGGAAAGGTTAAATGTTGAGAGAGACTTCTGCTAAATACATTATTACATTTTATGACCTGGATGGTGGTAGTAAGAGGTGGGTTTAGTGCCACTAATTCCTGAACCTTCGTCCTTTGTACATTTTTGAACTATTGTTCTTATCAATATTTATTACTTCAATCAAAATGCTTCTTTCTGCTTGTGCCAATAGAACCCATATGCTCTATATTCATACAATTTTTTTTTTATTTAGCCCATTTCTCAGGAGTCTGCCTCACAGCTCTCACTGCACAATTCAAGCATCCTAATAAAGACAGCCCAGCCTTTCTGAGATAGTGTATCATCAAAATCAGCAGAGTTCTCCTTGCCATTTGCTACAAGGGCTTCGCTGTTCTCCTAAGTCCTGAAACCATTCAGATCAATTAAAACAGTAGTGACTGTGTCTCCTTAATTATTGTTAATTAAACCCCAGAGAGAAATCTTCAAAGGAATCTTTTTGCTGTGCTATGTCAAAGATTTCACCCTTAGCCTCTTGAAATGTAACAGGCTCTTGCCCATGGATTTTCATTAGTTCCTGTATAGCCTAAGGAAATAATTAAGGAAAAAGCCACGCAGACATCCATTTTCCTCAATATGATGCAGTATGAAGATCTACTGCAAAGCTGAAGGCTCCTTCATATTTTCTAGCACAAGAACGGTGTCTCAGTAGCACTTATGCACCCTTTATCCATTGTGAGACAGTCATGGAAAACATGATCTAAGACACATTGGTCATAGTGAATGTGCTGTAGTGGAGGAGCTCTGCACTGAGAGTGCCATTGTGATCTTTGTTGAGGCAATGATACCATCAAATCAAAAATGAAAGTCACTATTTATAGCGACTACACTTTTACTTTGATATATAACTTTATGAAGTTTTCTTTTTTACCCTGGTAGGCAAGTAAGTGGTATTACTTTCCTCTTGGTATTTTCCATGTTCACAGGTTTATATTTTAAATAGTATTAAGAGTTCGAGCTGGGCGTGGTGGCGCACGCCTGTAATCCCAGCACTCGGGAGGCTGAGGCAGGAGAATCAGTGCGAGTTCGAGACCAACCTGGGCTACAGAAGTGAGCTCAAGGCCAGTCTGAACTGCAAAGTGAGACTCTGTCTCAAAAAGACAAAAAAAAAAAAAGTTTGGAATTTTATATACACTTTCTGTATCTCCACAATTTATAATTACCTATCACAATCCAAGCAATGAGACAATTTATTGCAGCGAATAACTGAAGTAATCAGAGAGATGTCGGGAATATTTTATGGGCATGGAAGTTCAGATGAGATTTAATGAACATATCCCATGAGTAAAGTTGGGCTGTGAGCCTTCCTCAGTGCATCACAAACTTGGCTTTCTTGAGCGCTACCATACGGCCAGTACCTGAAACTTCAGAAGAGTGTTTGAAGAAGAAAAGTTTAGACTTTTTCTCATGTGACTTACAGGATTCTACTTTGACATGAGTTCCTTGATTATGACTGCTTTGGATGTTCTTGGCCACCTCTTAACAGCACAGCCTGAAATAGAATGGTTCAAAATAAAATAAAATTAAATGTCATGGCCTGAATTATGCCTGTCCCCAAATTCATGTGTCAAAGCTTCCTCCCCAGATATCACAGAATGTGGCTGACTTGGAGACAGGACAGGTAAACTGAGATCACTCAGAAAAACTGAGGCCTTAGAGTGGCTCTAATCCAATCTAAGTGGTGTCTTCTAACAGGGAAGCTGAATGTACAAAAGAATGCCCCTAATACACTTAAGGACGAAGGCCACAGGAAGAAGGGCAAGGCACTCTCTGGAAACCAAGGGAAGCCTCCTCAGAAGAAACTCATCCAATCCTGCCAGCACTGTAATCCTGGTCTCTGAAGCTCCAGAACTGTGAGAAAAGAAACTGCTGTTGATTCAGCCTCCTGTCTTCCAATATTTTCAATAAGGGGTGATAAGAATATACTTCCATCATATTTTCATTGGTTCTCAATGGCAACAGAAACTCTTTCAAAATAAATTTAGGTACTTTGTGTTTTGAGAAGACATTTTAAAATATGCTATTTCAATACAAGTCTAAAAGCCCTACCTGCCCTGTTTAGCAATAGTTATAAGACATTCAGTCTTATAACTATTGCTAATAGTTATAAGTTATAAGTCTTATATAAGTTATAAGTCTTATAATTCAGTCTTATTCACATTGCCAGTGTTTGACATCTGAACGAGTCCTACTTAGGAGTGGTATCAGATGGGTACACATACTCCTGGGTATGTGTATGCCAGTGCAACTATATCCCTGACAATCTCAGTGCTGAAGTAATCAGAAGAGGACTGATGATTATGGGCAGCAGAATTTGAAAGTCCCTGGGCATCCAAGATTCGTCCAGAAACATTAGCATCCAAAGGCAATGGTACCGTCAGCTGCAGAAAGAATTTGTTTTCCTTCTGAATTCTCTTCTTCTGGAGCTGCTACCATGGCTCATTCTCAGGCTTCGGACCACCCAGGATGGCGGACTGTGGGTGGATCCCAGGGAATGGGACACAGGGCCCTTTCTCTTAGTTTTAATGAAAAGAGTAAATGTATTTAGTGAAAAACAATGAAAGTTACATGAAAACATATATTAAGTTTTAAGTGAATGAACACTAATGCTTTGACAGCAACTGCTTTTCAATAGAGAATAGGTGCTTTGGCATTTCTCATTTCAGTAATAGAAATTTCAGTGCAAGTTCTGATATAAACTAGAGCGAAACTGAGGTCTGCTGGTTTTACATTATTAGCCTCACTGGTTCTTCATTGTTTTATCCTATCGTTTCACGAACATTATAGTGGAGCGATGTATCCTTCCCAAGAGATTGCTTTATAAATCATGGCCCATTCACTCATGTATGTTAAATTTTCCCCTTAATATCTGAGAGTTTGTATGTACAGAGAAGTTTTTCTATTTTTGCTTTGCTTAATGCTAACCATATTAAACTTTATGCCTTTGACATCAACCTTGACAGTCTGAAAAGCATATCTTTTTTGGGTAATAATATGAAAAATTCAGAATACAGTTTCCTGTCCAAGTCACAGAATTCAATACTTTACAAGATTTTTACAGATTTCCCCAAATCATTTGCCATGGTGCTTTAGCATATATATATATATATATATATATATATATATATATATATATATAATTTTAATTTAATTTATTTATTTCATTTTCTTGTTTCACAACCTTTATTTGTTTATTCACTGATTTCATGGCCGGCTCAGCCCGCCCCAAACGCAGGGCCGGCGCAGCATGTGGTGCCAGGGATCGAACTGCGGTCCCTAAGCCACTCAAGCTTTCCCAAGCAGGGGCTTTAGACTACTGAGCCATCCCGCCGGGCCCCATACATTTTTTAGAGTGAGGTTTTATGAACCACTAGTGCTATCTTCTACCCTAATGCTTTTCATGGGGAGATCAAAGTAAGTCAATACAGAGGAACACAGGAGATCTTTTCCCCTGTGATATGGAGACTACACAAATAGAAGCAATAGACCAGCAGAGCTCCATCAGGAGACAGCTTGCTGCAGTATGAGCAAAGTTCCCCAGGTCCATAACTGTACTCGTTCTGCAGGAGAAGCCACTTTGACAGAGACAGAGGGGGTGCAATGATGGAAGTCTGGTAGTTGGTTACTGGCTTTTGCTAATTTCACCAACTTGGCAGATTCCATTCTAGACTGGTCTCACAATGAGGTCACTCAAGTCACTTACAGTGTTAGTCAGTGGTAAGCATGGGTCCTGGATGGGAACGAGAATGCGTGAGTTCACTAGGACTGCCACACAAAGCTCCTCAGACTGCAAAAATATAATCTCTCACAGTTCAGGAAGCTAAATTCGAAGATCAAGGTGTTAATAGAGGCGATTTGTGTCGAGACACCTCTGCTTTGTCTGGGGATGATGTTTCTTTTCCTGAGTCTTCATATGATCTATATTCTTATAACGGTCATATTAGACTAGGGACAAAGCAGTAATCTCATTTACCTTTATCTGTTTAAAGATTCTGTTTCCAAATAAATCACTTTGAAAACTACTAGGGGACGGGACTTTAATACATGAATATTAAGAGCTATGCAACTCAGATCTTAGCTTCTTATTTCAGTCAGATACTGAAGTATTAAGTCGGTTTACATAGCAAACGTCTGAAGTTGGCTGTTAGCCACTTTCCTGCCACTGGGACACATATAACTCACTAGGAAAGTTTAAATACTTGGCTTACTGGCTCCATGAACAAGCAGCATGGTAGATGGGCCAGATTGGGGAAAGCTACTCCAGTAAAGGTAAGCAGGTATCACAAAGAGAGTAAAGTCTAGAACAAATGTGTACTCTTCCAAGTGGACCCCATCTCCTAAGAGCATATTCATGTGCAAATTCATCAATGGATTCTTTAACTCATGAATGAAACACACAACCATCTAATCATCTTCAAAAGCTCCACCTCTAAACTCTTGAGATTTTGGGAGAAGCTTTTATATCTCAACCATAACAGGCGGCATCATATTCTGAACCACAGATTCATGATAGAAGCTGAGTCTAAGACTGAAATTTGAGAAAGAAATGGAATCATAGGTTAATAGTTGCAATTTCTTTGTAGAAGGCGTATTAGCATTCCAGTGGAATTTTGTAGCTACATACATTTTAATGAACCAAGCTATTTGCAAAAGCTTTCTAAAGTAGGTTATAAAATATCAGTTTCTAAAGCACTGCTTTGTCCCTTTCTCCTTTGTTGTAATATTGAAACACATGCTAATGTGGGAGCACATTAGAAATTAATGACCCTCATAGTTAAACTGAACCTATTCTATTTGCCATCAGATCTCCTTTCTTCACTCCATCCTCTTTTAATGATAATTCCAGATAACTATCACCTAGGGTACCAAAATCTGTAGCCTTTCAATTCCTCCCCCTCCCCCCTCACACACACACACACACACACACACACACACACACACACACACACACACACAAACAATGGACTGAAGTCAAACAGATCAGGGTTCAAACTCTAGGTTTGTCACTTGCTAGTTCTGACTCAGGTACATTATTTATCCTCTCTTAAAAATACAAATAATAACACGACTAATTTCACAGAATTATTGGGGAAGCCAAATGATGAAATTAATGCAATTGGAAAGCAGCAGTGCTAAGGAAATGCTTTGCTACTTGTCCCTAAAACTAGTGTTACTAAATATTTGAAAAGGGAACATTTCTCTTTATTCATACTTTTGTTCTCCTAGTGTAGGACTGGTCTTCCTGACATTTTGGTTTCTTACAGATGAGTGCAGTCTACTGTTTCATCTGTCCTTATGCCTGAAGCCTCACTCTTGTTTTACCTTCTTCCCTTCAAGAAGATTCAAGGGCTTCAAATTGTCAGACAAATACAGTTGAGTACTCTTAATTCATGCTTTGGGTTCATGTCTCTTTATAATTCCTATTCATGTAAATTTCCCTTTAACCAGTTGTATAGTCTTGGCTCAGTCAGTTGACTTGGTCTACTCGCATGGTTCACTATCAAGACTGTGACATTTAATTCCCTAGCAGTCCTGTCTTCGGGAGCTCCATTAATAGGTATGGTAGCCTTTGAAAAATTGAAATTTGAAAAATTGACTCTTTCGGATTTCATCTTGTGTCTGTTAATTGTCAGTATGAGTATGCATACCAAACATCTAGAGAACTTGTGAAATGTGCTCATTGTGATTCTGATAAAGTTTTCAATTTTTAAAAATAAAATATAATGTGCAATAAATGCATATGGTAAATCGATGTTGGGTATCTTAAGGTATACTAATATATGTATTACATATAATATATGTGCATAGTAACAGCATATTATACATGTATGATAATGCATGGAACCTATCCAAGTGAGGATTGTAAAATAATTTCAGGATCCCAGAAATTTTCCATATCTTTCCAGAGTATGTCTCTTATGGAGAAATGTACTGTCCTTACTTATTGTACAAAGATTTCCTCTACAGCCATCTGGATTATATGATTTTTGGTCTTTCTCTTGGTTTTGATTTTCTTAGGCTCTGGAGTTCCAATTCAGGTGGAGAAAGAAGTATGCTGAAGGAATACAGGTGATATTCCACAGTTACCTGTCATCTAGAAGCGTTGTTTCTGTCCACCTCTGGCTCAGCTCACCTCCACCTGGGGAAGCAATATTGGAGACCCTTTCTCCCCTTGGCTCTTCACCTCTTCAAATCTTCCTTCCTTCCTTCCTTCCTTTCCTTCTTTTCTTCCTGCTCTCTCTCCTTTGTAAAATTAAATTAAAAATACAGAATATGTGCTGAATTTAATAATCAAATATTCCAACTTTCCTATGTGAAGTAATTCCTTCCACAGCCTCTCTGGTAAATAGTCCTTTGCAGCTTGAAGTCTTCTGCTAAGTGAGGGCAGATTAAATCACATTATCGACCATTTCGCTTTGCTAGGTTGTGTTCTCATACATTGAGTCCTATATAATATTCTTCGGTAATAGCTATGCCTTTCAGAACAATGAAGACTATTTGACTCTTTTTTATGACAACGTGTCAAAATCTAAGACAGTTGCTATATGCAGTCAAAATTTTTCTATAGTCATTGGAACCAGAGCTCGTAATGTTTCTTGGCTCTTACCCTTCCTTTCAAAGACCTGACTCAGAAAGATACTATGCCATTGAGATTCACAACAGTCTCCCAGGGGAGAAATTACACTATGCTATCAAACAACAGGCAGAGCAATAATGTTGGTTGTTCCCATTGGGGATAGCATAAACAGTGTGATCTCCTATGCAGACACAGCTAAAGGGACACACAACGTGCATCCCCTCTGCGCTCATGCCTAGACATCCTCACGCTTGCTTTGTTGCTCTTCTGTTTTTATCCTAAACTCTTAACTTCTTGAGCATTGTGCCCTGGCTTCCACAAATTAGCTATCTAATTCTATCGTACCAGTTGTATTGCATTTGCTAATGTCCTATTTAAAATTTTATTCTTCCATAATACTTCCTATAGCATAACTGCTAATAACATATATTTTATAGTCTCTCCTACTTGTTTCAAATAACATTTTGCTAATGAACCTAAGTTTGGAATCATAATCATGTATGGGTTATAGACACAAACCTAGAGCTTAAAGAAATTAAGTTAATTGCTAAAGTTTTATAGCGTATTAGAAACAAAGCTGGGTCAGACCAGGCCTTCTATTTTCAGCATTGCCTGGGTAAAGGATCTCCACCACCCTTTCTTTCTCCTGGTCAAGGTTACATCTAATATATCATTCCCAGGATTCGAGTTGAATAATCTTATTAAATTCCAAACCTTCTGTATTTCTCCTTTTCAGTTTCTTCTTCAAGCACCATGCTCCCACTCAGCACTCCTGCAGTGCTGACTCATGCTTAGTCTAGAGTTCCCTCTACTTCCTCCTCAGGTCATTTACCCATAATTGCCTACTCTGCTCTTCTCTGGTAATTGAACCTTATTTTTCTTTTTTCTACCGTAAGTGGTTTACCCTGAGCTTGTATTTTTTTTTTTTAAAGTCATCTTGGGTTAATTTTGAGAGAATTCCAGTGCAATCTCATTTTTGCCTCCCTCGATTATGATTCTGATCTATAGCTAATCTCCAGATCATTAAGGGTGTTCCAGTAATGGCAAAAAAGAAAATAAAAAATCTCCATGGCTTTTCATTAAGTACTCATCTAACTTGTGCAAGCCTGCTGAACTAACCTGAGTTGCTGAGATTGGCCTTATTTCACCAAAAGAGATTCAAAGCAATTTTATGAAAATACGGCTTCATTTGCAATTATATGAGTCAGCACGAGGGAAATGGAGGGTATAATGTAACAAGGTCATAACGACCATCATCATGTGGTAGCTTGACAGGAGGGTGCTGCCTCAACACTGGCCGTACCTCATACGCTGCACCGGTGGATCTGTGGCCCCATGAGCTGCCTTGTCCCGTTGAAACTGCAGTGCTATCTGCCCTCTGGTGCTGCTGCTGACTCACACCCTGCTTGCTGGAGAACCCTGGCTAAGAAATATAGTTTTACCACCCGACACCATTTACTGTGGTTATTTAGTACTTTATGAAAGCTAAGATGAAGTCTGGATCAAGATGATTTAACTGTCCTTGTACCCATAACTTTGCCGGCTGAGAAACAGCAGTGCTTTACGCAGAAGCAGTATTGCTGACCAAAAAATACATTCAGCCAGGCATTTCCACCTCAGCTGATGACGCTCCATCTTTCCCACTTGTGAATTTAAAAAGTTAGGCACGCTCTCCTTCCTTTTTGTATACCTCTACCTAGTCAAGCTGCAAGCCTCTTGGTTTCTACATCCAAATATATTTAAATGACCCCCATTCTCCATTTCCATACCTATATACACACTATACAGAGTGTGCTCATATGGTCTATCTGCATAATACCCATACATACTACAGGCCGGGTAAGTATTGATTCTTACCTGGTTATTATAGTACACTTTAAGCGATCCTGCTTGTCCTCTTTATAATCCATTCAACCAGCAGCAGTGAGATTGGATTTTTAGTAAGGCACTCCAAGTCATGCAATTCCTCTGCTTATAACGCCATCAAAGTTCTGCATCCTTTCATTCTTTTTTAAATTTTAAAATGGGGCTTAATGCCACCTCTATACGCTTTTCTATTTATATAGGCAGCCCTACGTCCTCTGCCATTGCAACACGGGGCTCCTATCTTTATTTTCCTTTGTCTTTCTATTTTTATAAGGGTAGTAACGGTAGCCAGTAGATGCTGGAAAATTATGCACTGGATAAGTAGAAAAGCCTGTGAGACAATGCTGGTATGCAGTACACCCCAATTTCAGGCTCATTTTCCAAGCAGCCTAGTGGTAACTTTAGGCCATGACTTTCCTAGATTGGGACAGGATCAAACCTTACTTCTTGCCTGTTTATTTTAGCTTAAAAAGGCCTGTGCACTGTACAGAGATAAATCCTTATTTCATAAAACTATGGCCGTATATTTGTGATTTTGGGGATCTACTTCTGTGAGAATATAATTGGTCAATCCCCAGAAAAGAACTGAGGTGGATTTTAATTATTGTCATATCCTTTCTCAACAGGCAGCTGGTAAAACTGTTCTAATGACACAGATGAGATGCTAAGTCCAATGTTGGCTGGCATCTTCAGAATTCTTAACTGCTTCACTGAAACTGTCGCATCCACGAGGATTTCATGTAGATTATTAATGTAAGGAAAAGGCCATCTTTTAAGTAACTGAATGTATAGAACTGTTAGTATTTCCTCTGGAAAAATAGCAAAGGAGAAGAAAATTTTCTCCTTGTGTGGCCAAACTTCTTCATTTTCTTTAAAAATAGACATTACTATGCCGTCTATCATGATGATAAGTCATACACACACACACACACACACACACATCTATATCCAGATATCTATGCGTGAATGTGTGTGTGTAAATCTCTATACAGTTCTATGAAAAGTAAGGCCGCTACTAACAATTTAACAAGGAGATCGAATGAAAGCAAATGAGCTTTTGAAAGTTTAAGGAGATGATTTTGGTCTTGAAAATTATTCATAGACGTGGAAAATAATTGCTCGCTAAATAAATATATGATTGTCTAGGTGAAGCAGCTGAGATGCTGATCTTGGTGAGCAAAACTCACAGAAATGTTAGAGGAAAATGCAAGGGTAAAGCTTTGTGACTTTGAGTTTAGCAATGAATTCTGAGCTATGCCAACAAAGGCACAAGCATTAAAATAAAAATAGAGACTGGAATCCATCACATTTAAAGATTTGTGAGCCTTAAATCACATTATCCAGAATTTGAAAATAAGACGTATGTAATGAGGGAAGATATTTGCAAATTACATTGATGGTAAGAGTCTATTATTCAAAAAAATACAAAAAACTCTATAAGGTAATAACAACAAAAGATAAGCAATGTAAATAAAGCCTCAAAGGCGCCTCATTTGACAAGCAATTTTCCCTCTTTGGGCTTGGATGGATCAGAATGGGTTTTGGCCACTTGGGGCATTTTCCTGCAGAGTGCAGATGTCTTTCAGATTTTGTCTCTATTTCCAAGCAAGCCTTTGTGATACTGGGGGCAGATCTTTCCTGAAGGGTTCCAGGGTGGCTTGGTTAACATTTGAGCTGTTGTCTCCTTTCTTCCAGGAACATGTAGATTTCTTCCACACCTCAGTTTGGAAGCAGAGTTAAGTTCGCTTGTGCCATAGGGTGTTTAAGAAGGGCAGAGAGGAGAGCGATTCTGTGACTCCATAACAGGAGCACTTGCTGCATGGTTTGGGCCAAAAATTCAAGTGAAGTTTTTGAGGACCCACTGCATGTAGTTGTAGCATTTGAGGGAGAACACAGCACAGATAACAGTCTGCCTTTTCATTAGATCCTCAGTGACCTAGACTTGCATTCAAGTTTGAGTTTGGGAGTTGCAAAGAAATTTCTAACTAGAAATCAGTGATCTAGGCATACTTTTGGAGAGAAAAAATGACTAAAGTGTTATAATTTTCCTTTTTTGATGGAAACATCTTCTGATAAGGAGCAAATGAATTTTTTGTTAAAAATATAGAAGTGGCAATATTAATCCCATTGAATGATTCTGCCAACCTGCAACAAAAATGCTTTTTTAAAGTGTTTTTGTCTATGGCATCACAATATCCAAGCTTTTGTCCCCAAATCCCATATTTTGTGACAATAAAATAAAAAAAATTGTAGCCTCGAACTCTAATGATTAAAATCTGCATTTGAACTGTGCTTTCTGCCCCACCTTCTGCTTCTGTTTCCCAGCTTAAATGCAACAGAGATTTTTCTCTTTCTAACATCCATGGCTGGGTCATGCATTCACATGGCAGTGTTTGTGGAAATGTTTTGAAAACTGTAAATACGTTACTTCTGTAACTGCAGAACTCGTGTATTTAGTTTTCCTTTTTTCTAACGATGGAATTGAAAACTGACATTCATGATCCTTCTTAAAATGTTTTCTTCATATGTGCATGCATTCATGTGTGTGTGTGTGTGTGTGTGTGTGCATGTGTTTATATGTGTGTACATAAGATAACACTCCACATGTGATATAGGCTTAGTGGTAGCAACATTCAAATGTTTATTCACACTTCTTAAATCTTCACATTTAATTTTTCCCCGCTCACACAGTTGTAATGTTTTGCAAACACAGCTGCTTGCTGCTATAACCCCGTACACTGAGCTTTTACATGTGTTATCGTAGGCATCTTGCTCAAGCGTGGCTCGTGCAGTAGGGACTGCTCCGTTTGTGGTGCCTCCCTGTGGAAGCCCTGGGATGGTTTTTTTTCACGTCGCATGGTCGCATGGAGCTAACTTCATCATTACCATTTCAGGAAACACCCAGTGGCGTTTTTAAGAGAACTGCAAATTAGAAAACTGCTGTTTTCAGTTACTCTTTTCTCCCACATTTGGAAAGAAATCACTATCAAATTACCCAAGTCACATCACTGCTTTTAAAACTCCTTAACCATTGCCACTATGCTTCTAAACTCTCTCGTCTCTAGCCTCTGAGACAGGAATGATGCTCCTTTTGGAGCAGCAAGGGGGAAAAAACTGAAGCATGATGTATTTAGAGAAAAAAGAAATGTACGAGGCCCCGTGAGGAGCGCTTCCCCTAGCACTGGGCACATCCGGGGCTCCTGCTTTGTTGGCTCCTGCAGCGCTAAGCGGGCAAAGCTGTGCTGCACCCGCGCAATTTCGCTCAAAGCAAGCCATTGACAAAATGTGGTTGGTACCTTGTCCGGTGAAGGATTCTTTCCCTTAAGTGAAATCGCACTTGAGGAGTACGGGCTTTCCTTTGTTTTTAATTACTTCTTAAATACACGCCCGGCACTCTGCTCAGCACATTAGGTGCGCTGACTTCTTCAGCCGCTTCCACCCGGTCGCCCTAGGACGCAGTGACCACTTCACGAGCTCATTGACCAGAAAGGGAACATACTGGAATATGTTAAGAAGTATTTTCTATGTTGAGTGTGAATTCCATTAAGTATTAATTAATTCTGTCTCAATTCATTAATGGACTACATTAAAGCATATGCTTTATTTCATCAGACAAACCTTCCCAGCATGAAACTACCAGCAATTACCAAGCATTTATAGTTTGCTGGGCACAGTTCTGTAAATTTAAATAATTATTTCATTTGATCTTAGTAATTGGCTTATGCGGCAAAATATTAATAATAACTCTCATTTGGGGAGGGGTATGAAAACAGGACCTAAAACTGTTGAAGGCACAAACCTCAGATCAGAAGTCTGATGGGTGAGGAGGCTTTGCTGTCAGAACGCCTTGGAGAAGCCCTGTGCTTTGACCCTTAAACTAGTCTGACCAGTACAAGAACACACAGGCATGAGGCTGCCTCCACCAGCCAACTTTTCAGACAGCCTGAACTCACTTTTCAGTCTGGATGAAGTGAAATAAGCCATGCAATTTTCACCAAAGCACTGCAGCTTGTGGGGCCTCTCCTGCAGTGGAGCAGATGTCTGCTAGGAAAATTATTCTCAACAAAGCTTGATGTCCTGTTTACCACTTGGCACTGTACTATAGATATTTTCTTGTGGTTCTACATACATGGAGGGGCCAGGAAAATAGCTCAGAGGACTAAACACCTGCTTACGCAAATGCAGGGACCTCAGTTCAATCCCCAGCACTGGCACCACAGGCCACTCTGGCCCTACCTACCCAGGCCCACTGAGCCGGCCACTGAGACCAGCTGTGGTGACACACGCCTGTAATCCCAGCACTGGGAAAACTGAAAACACAAAAGGATCACTAGGATCCCAGCTGCGTAGTAAGACCCTGTACTGAACATAGGGTTAAACAACAACAACAACAAACTGTCTAAACACACCGAATGATTGTCCAGTTGTTTATGAAGTGACCATGGCATAGCTATCCATTTCTTTATTTTTGAGCAAATATTACAGCCTTTATGTTGTTATTTTATATAATATACTAATAAGCCTTTTATTAATACAGAAGTACTACTATCTCCCTGACTCACCAGTATGCATGAGAAATTTCCTGTAAATAACTTTCTAGTTTGGATATTTTCATGTAGCTTGATACTCGTTGCCTAGCTATTTTGTAAATATTTTCTATAAATTTCTACCACTCATACCAGGTTCACTATGCGTTCATATCAGGTGTAGAATTAAAATATGAAAAATATTTCCTAACAAAATCCAGCACAGTTTTAACATTTGTATTTGTTTGATTACTAATTATGACATAAAATGATTTCAGCCCATATTTGGTACTCACTTAATCTTCCCCTTTACCTTTTGTCTTTAGTGATTTACTTATGGGTTTATTTATATATTTACATATATAAATATTTATGTATTTATTTATTTATTTATTGGTATCAGGGATTGAACTCAGGACCCTGTGCTTGCCAGGCAAGTATTTATTCCACTGAACTATCTTCTCAGCCTTGGTGATATTTTAAAACATATTTAACACTTTTAAATTTTAAGTGTTCATGTGTATGGGATATAGTGTGATAATTTATTCATATATGCAGTGTGTAGTGGTCAAATTAGGGTAGTTAATGATTTTTCTCTCTTTACATATTAAAAGATTATCATTGCATTTATTTTTGTAGTAGAGTATGATATTTCCATACCAGTATAGAATATGTGTATATATATGTATATATACACACACATAATATGCATATAATATGTACTGTAATCAGTGGCTTTCAGGGCAGTACATGCTGTACTGGGATTGAGAAATCCCTCCATCTCAGGGAACCATGGGAGCAAATACTGTAGTGTCATAGGTGAGTATGAGGTACATAGTCTTGTGGGTAGGCTCTTTTCTGCCTGGTTACTCCAACTGAGGAGGTCGTTGCGCCAGGAGTATCGTAGAAATTTCTTCAGGCATTCCTGGGGTGAACTCTGGGACTGTCGTGGGCCTCTGATGTCACACTAGCACTGGTGAGGAATTTGAAACTATACTCACTCTCAGGTCTAGTGGTAACACAGGTCTGCACATATTGGCCAGAGGGCAAGATGGCGGCAGGAACCTTGGCATTCCTTCTTTGTCCAGCTGCATGCAGAAAGGCATGGCGGCAGGGGACTCAGCTCCATGACTGTTGCCAGTCTCTTGAACTGCTTGTGCCTTAAGTTCATTAGACAAGCACCCTTTCTGTTAGGTTTTGGGTACTCATGCCCCTCTGTGGTGAAATTGTCATCAACAGTGCAGAAAACTACATGGAACTGGGTGCTTGGGTCACAGTTGTTTTGCTGGATCAAGTTGAATTCAGGAGGCCACCATGCTTTTGTGGCGGAATGCCTTTGGGGACCCAGTGGTTGGGAGAAGTACAGATTTCTGACCCCTGGGTTAGTGCAAATTTGGGAAATAGCTCTCTTCTCAAGATGGCATCTAGCTGCAGCAGCCTGGCTTCTGGGGGCAGATGTGGAGTCTATGCGAATTATTTTTTCAGAGAAGAGCTAGTGTGTAGAGTCTTGAGTTTCCTCTGTAAATGAGCCTGTGAGGACTGTGAAACTTTCTGCTGGCTAGGGTTGCCAGAGTCTGTGCGGCAAGGGCTTGCAGGCAGCACCCATCTGCGCACCCACTGCCCAGCCAACTGCAGCCTCCAGCTGGAAAGTCGGGGTCCCCACCGTGGGTGCCTCTCATTCCTCTTTCTGAGCTGCCATCGCAGCTCTCTTAACCTTCATTATTGCTGGATCCCACAAGCCCTCTCCCAGAGCGCAGTTAGCTACGTGTCGCTTTGCTTGTTCCCTGTGCAGGAGGCAGGAGCTGGGCACCTCCCCTTGGCATCTTGGAATCTGGCCAGTAACTGTTCTACTTCTGGTTTGTAGGCTTTGCTTCCTAAAGAATTCAAACTTTTGTCACGTTTTCTACAAATGTTTGTTCAGTTGCTGTTTCTGCCTGGAGGAGAAAGAGAAACAAATATCTTGCTAAAACCAAAGGAAAGGAAAAATCCTTCAATAACGACTGACAAAAATTTCTAATGTGACAAGGAATCTTAAGGGCATGATATGGGAAAATAGCCGTTTCCCATCAGACACACTAAAATGAAAAAATAATATATTTTTAAATTTTGTCTTACATCAGGTAGGAAAAGAATATATTATTCATTTAATGGTAAAGATCATTAAAATGATCATCAAAACTAATCTATCAGAAATTTATTAATAAAGAAAGGTGGGTACCATATCTGGTACCTTATTGGCAAGAATCACAGTTCCTTCTTGCTTCATCATTTTATTTATTTATTTATTTATTTATTTATTTATTTATTTATTTATTTTGTGGGACTGGGGTTCGAACTCATGACCTTACACTTGCCAGGCAGGCACTTGTGCCACAGAGGTATCTCTCCAGCCCCTTACTTCGTCATTTTAGAGCTGGTTTATTGTTTTACTTTTGGTGCTGAGGACTGAACCCAGGGCTTCCAGCTTGCTAGGCAAGCATCCTACTGCTGAGTCAAATCCCTAGCCCCTCCATTATTTCACAGAAGAATCTGAGATTCCTAAGAAACATACAGTGGCTCTGATCCATACAAAAATGTTATAATCAAGTATAAGGATTTCAAGTCACTGTAAATATGCTGTGTTTACTCTCTTGCTCAAAAACAGCTCCAAATGGAAATATTTTCTGATTCAAATAATAGCAACAATAAATGATGTATCTTTTAATTTAAATTTTTGCTACAGGATCTCACCGCACAGTTTGAACTTTCAGTGTTCCTCTTGTTTTGAGCCTCCCCAGTGCTGAAATTACAGGCATGCCCTGCCATGGCTGGACTCAGTGGCTGGCTCATGGCACTTGGGTGTGGGGTCAGCATGGCATGTGGTGCTGGTGATTGAACCCTGGCCCCTGTGTTTCTCTAAGCAGGAGCTTAGTCCACTGAACTATCTTACCAGCCAAAGATGATAATTACACTAAAAGATGTTTTGCTCTGGTTTGTTAGGTTTCTCCAGGGAAGCAGAACACGATGTATACATATGAATGTAGAAAGATTTATTTTAAGAAATGGGATCCTGCAATTGTCCACAGCTGCTGGTATCAGTTCTGTAGGGGAGGTGGCAGGCAGGTTACTCAGACAAAGAGCTGCAGTGCTCCAAAGGCAGACTAAAGACAGAATCCCTGCTTGCTTCAGAGAGTCCAGTCTTTGTTCTGTTAAGCGCCATACCTGAGTGCACGAGGGTGTCTCACAATACAGGGGTTAACATAATTTGCTCAAAGTCCACTGATTGAAATGCTAACCATATCCAAAAGTCATGTCCATAGAAATATGTAGAATATTGCTCAACCAAATATCTAGCTGTGACCAATGAGGTAATTTAACTTATAAGGTCAGCCACACACTTGAGAATAGGATTAAGCTGAATTTACTAACTTGATGAGTTCTGTTAGGCCAGGGTCACTCCAGGGGGGATTTATCCCAGGGTCATTCCTATGAGGGAAACCTCTCCTGATCTTGCTCCTGGTCTGTATTTGTTGATTTCAGTGTCTGTATCCACTTGTTGATCTGAACAGTGACCAAGCTTGGAGCAGAAGACTGTGGAAAGAGGTGTGTTCTGTGAGCACTGAGTTTTTAGAAACTTATTTTCTAAAAGATTTAATGGTGCTACTGTTGTGTCCTCACGTGGGTCTTTTGTACCTTTTCACTCTGAGTTTGACAAATACAGTGAAATTAAGATGATGGATATAAAAATGGAAAATGTCTGGTTCAGATACAATTACACCTTCAGTAGCTTATTTTTTTATTTTAGTAAATATTCATTTAGCAGCCTGAGGTAGCAGAACTAATGATTATAATTTTGTCTTGAACAAAGGAGGAGACAAATACTATAATTATATAAAGTACAAATCAAATCACCTAATTAAATAGAGAAAGAAAATCTGCAATAATTACTGAGGCATAGGCCAGTTAACAATGCTTCGTGAAAGGACCATAATTTGAAGAAATACAGCATTGCCTGATTTATCAAGAGCTAAATATAGGAAGCAAGTGCATCTTTACTCAAAAAATACCAGCTTCATCTGTACTACATTAAACCCAAAGGACTCTTCGGGTGTTAGACGGCAGACTTTGCTCTTTATCTGTCTTTACAGAATAGAAAAAATATTTTAATTATTTGTTCTAAGTGAAAAGAACATTGATACTTAACTGTGAAAACTTAAATACTTATTTGTTCATATCCAAACTCCAGGAAGCCTCTGTAATTACAGCCCATGATATCTGCATTATGTGCAAACAGTCACCTTTCAGAGAGTTGGTTCAGTTCATTTTCTTTAGCACCATGGCTCATACACTGTTCAACCTCGGTGTTCTAATTGTTACAATTGAGGGTTGATTGCACCTGCCTAAGACATCTATCAGAGGGCCAGCCAGATAGCTCAGTGGATTAAAGAGACTGCAAGCAGTCTCAGGGGCGAGGGGTTCGATCCGCAGGCCTGCGGTGCCAGCCCCACCCCCGCACACCCTGAGAAGGTAATTGAGACTGGGTGTGTTTACGTGCCTGTAATGCTAGCTCTTGGAAGGCTGTAAACAGGGGGTCCAGTATGAGTCTGATCTAGTAGTGAGACCCTGAACACCCTATAGACCCTGCCCTAAAATTAAAAATTAAAAAAAAATGAGAAGTTTACCAGAAGTAGAAATGATCATGAATTGAACTCAGGACTTCGAACTTGCCAGGCAGGTGCTTATGCTTCTGAGCTAGCTCCCTAGCCTGCATGTTTTCCATCTTTATTCTCTTCCTAAGCTTGTGCTATCTACTTGAAGCAATGATCATTTACATGTGTGTGTATCATGTTGTGTGTGTGTGTTTGTATGTGTGTATACGGTGTCATAATCTGCCCTGTGTCAAGAAAGACTAAAGGACTCATTCCAGAATATCTCTGGATGTATTTCGGAGTTGGACTCACAACATTATGTAATGCACTAACCAGCTTGGAATCTCACTACATTTGAAAGTCCTGTCATAAAATCTTGATAAAAGACACAACTATCAGAATATCTTAGTCAAAACACTCTACATTAATCAGTATAATTACATTCCAGTCTTTCTTTAAGTTGTTCAAGGGAATTTTCAGTGAGCTTTCTTACCTCGTCCCCTTCCCGTTGCAGATGCTGCCTTCTCGTAGCGAGATTCTGTGATTTGTATCAGCTCATGCTGGCTGGAGGATAATCCTTGTGATTGCTCCTCTATGCATTTGCCCTGCGAATTGTCACCAGGACACTGCACTTCTGTGAAGTGAATCATTATGTTGTCACATTCGAAATATCAGTAGCAGTAAGAATGAAACTGGAAAGGGGCACAGTCACAAACTGAAACAACGTAAGTGTCCTTGGAAATCCTGTGGCAGGTACGACGTTTTTACAGAGGAAAACAGAGCCATGGTGTGCAAGGCAGCCTCGGCCACTTTCCGGACTTCTGTGAGTTGGGGCTAAAGGAATTGCTCCTGTCCCTGTGAAGTTCAAAGCAGCTGCGCCCATTAGCACATGCCCCAGGGCTGGCTCTTTTGAAAGCTTTTTAGCTGGACTCTAAACTGACCACCGGAACCCTGGTCAAAAAGGGTGCTGGTTACATTCACTGTACTAATGCCCATGATAACAGTGATGTCTATGCAATGACCTTCAAGTTCTTGACCATTTATTCCATGCTCTTACCTGATCCTCACATCCATATTGTAAAGTAGACTAAGTAAAATCGTGTCCTTGGTAACAGATGAAAATGTACAGCGACAGAGAAAACTGAGGAAATCTGTCCATATTCACAAAACTGAACTGCAATTCAAAAGCAGATATCTGTTTATGAAGCTGGAATCTTTCCTATTAACATTTTTTCTTTTTTTTTTTGCAAAAGCCTGTACAAGAATTGAACTTCTTTAAACAGACTTCTACCCAATCCTGATGTGATTATAAGATCCCTTCAGGCACTCTCCTGGCAGCTTCTGTTCTTCAACATCCAGGACCTTCAGGCCACCACAGACTTGAGCCTCCTGCCTAACCCTATTTTTCTTTCCTTCTCTTCTTCCTGTAGTGAACAGCGAATCCTTATTCAGTTTTGTACTTCTCCATGAATAAGACGCTAAGACCAATGACCGATAGTGGCTTAGTGCATTTCCTACCTCAGGATGTGCATTTCTTTCATAGTAAGAACTAACTTTTCAGGGCCTGCCAAATAGCTCAGCAGATTAAAGGGCCTGCGAGCAAGCTCCGCAGAAAGGAGTTTAATCCCTGGGCCTGCGGTGCCAGCCTCACTTCCCGGGGCACGCTGAGATGGCAATAGAGATGGGGCCTGGTGGCGCGTGCTTGTAATCCCAGCGCTTGGGACGCTGTAAACTACAAAACAACAACATCAATAACCCCCAAAACCAAACCAAACCAAATCAAACCAAACCAAACTAAACCAAACCAAAAAACAAAAAACTAGCTTCTAAAAATGCGTGTGTTTTATTCCAGTATTAGGTTTGGAGGCGCCAGGGTAGAGCACAGAACCTGTCTGACTATAGCTAGCCGTACTGGTCCATGTAATAAGCTAATGCCCCTGAGTGCCCACAAGTCCTTTCTCTTATTCCTCCTTCTTTTACTCTTTCTTGCTTCATCAATTACTCTCAGAGCACTAAGGAATGGTTCATAATTGCCCAGAAACTGATCAAAGAGTATTAGTGCTGGTTCAGTTGTTCAGTCACGTGATAGCCACATAAATACATGATATGTTCTTCTTCTGGTTTAGTGTTTTTACTGTGAAAATTAGAAAGTTTAATGAAGGCATCTTTTTGATGAACTTTGTTTTTGGTCAATAGTAAACTCTTACTTCAAATACAATTTAATGTGGGTGTTCAATAAATTAAGCAGGTAAACATCATATTCTCCTGGTGGGACAGAGACAAGAATTCAGCCTCATTTATGACACTTGCAGAGCCCTTTTTGGGTGTAAGATAGGTCCCTTGTCTCAAAAATGTGAAAAGATTTGCATATAGAATGTGAGTTTCAAACCATCTTAGTCTTTAAAGAAGTGCTATATTAGTGCTCCTCTGCCCCCTTTAGTCTACATCTATTTGCCTGATGTTACAATTCCCTGAATTTGTCTTTTTATTCCTGCTGTCTCTGTCTCTCTGTCTGTTTCTGTCTCTGTCCCTCCCTTTCGCTTCTATGTTTGTTTTTTTTTTTTTTTTAAACAGTGACATGCTCAGTGGGAGGAGGCGGCTATACAGGAAAAGCAGTAGATACGAATGAAAGTGATTTTCACCCAGGTTGTTGCACACCCATTTCTTGAGGTCATTTTCCATGGTGTGACAGAGACTTCAGCTATAGTATGACTCTGCTTATGCTCCCTTGCTCCCTAGGTCTGCAGGATGCAAGTTGCATGGATCATTCACCATAACACAAGATCCAAATGACAAGGAATCTGTGTGTGTTGTAAGAAAAGTGGCTAGATACCCCGCAGTAAAACATATGAGGGAAAAGGAAAGGGAGGAGAAGAGAGAGTGGGAGAGGAAGTGCCTCCTTCTAAATCCGTGGAAGCAAATTTTGTCTCAGTGACAAATAACTAGAAGCCATGAATTCTGTGCTTGTAATAAGTTCTGTGTAGCAAGTTATAGTTTGAGTGAAATGAACAGACCTAAGGATAGGTGACTCAGCAACTTAGTCAGATCGTGTCTAACGGGGTCTGGCGCTGTAGCTTATGTGGGTTTGATTCCCACTATTTTAAAAATTAATCAAGTGGGGAGTACGAATAAGTCTGCTTTTGCATCTGAAAACCTTCCCAGCCCATCTGTAAAGCCTCCTCTTGTTCTCCAGTAGATTCACAGATGGGCTTTTACCCATTACGTGGGTTGCTCAACGCTATTGATCACCGTATGAAGTGGTAGCTAATCTCTCACATCCCCTTCATTTCGTTATGGCCTGAGGAAGTTCCCTCTTTATGGACCCAGGCCTATAAGTGGAATTTCAGAGCGTGAGAGTCCGATAGCTTTTTAATTAACTCAGCTAAACCTTCTTCCTGCACCTAGGAGCAGGACTTTGCAGGTTTATATAGTTTCGATAATGACAATAATCAGGCTTAATAAAAATGGTGATAGAGCTAAGAAGTTGGTAGCCTGTATGCTTAATCGATCAGAGTCTCTGCTGACTGAACTACGGGTTCACTGAGGACAGTTCTAGATGCAGTGCCTCTCCTCATGTGTGGAACAAGAAGAAGCTTGCCTTGCCCAGATAAGGGTGAACATCGACTCATTAGAATTGAGTGGCATCAGTACCCAAAGGAACCAAGTTCTCTGCTGGCCCCACCAGGCATATTTATCATCAGGAAAATTGGGAACCACCTCATTAAGGAGAGAAACTGCAACAACATAAACAATTTTTAGTGCCTCTTCTTAAGAACTCTCCTCTAGAAGTGGTGACAATTTCTTACCTCTAGCACCATTTGCACTGTGGGTCGTATAATTTATTTGTTCTTGGAAGATGCCCTGTGCATCACGTGGAACACTGCTGAGCCTCCTCTGTAGACAGATAGTAGCACTCTCCCTCTACTTGTGGTGAGGAAAATGTCTTCAGACAATGTCAAGTGTCTGTGAGGGGACAAAATTGCTTCTGGCTAATGTCAAACAGTGGAAGAATTAAATTGTGTGGCTTTGTGAAGACTGGTTAGAATTAATGCCTGACTTCTTCATGGGGATAATGACCTTGGGTACATTGTCTCAACTCTCATTTTCCATAAATGCAAAATCAGACCTTCATTTGAAAGTCAAATGCGCCTGATGCTTAAGAAGCACTCAATAAATGTGAGTTATTGTTCACTTTAGTGTTGTTTGCTAGGAGGGCTAAAGTTTGGACTTAGTTATATAAAGCAAGGATAACTTGGCATGCAAAGCAGAGCTAGGCAGCTGTCCTCTGAATCCGTGGCTGTTTAATGTCTGATTAGTGTGGGGAAGGACTTGCTCCACCTTAGGGTCATAGACAGGATGAACTCGCTGCTATGTGTCTGTTCATATGGCCAGGGACAGTCTTCATTATTCAATAGCATCCTCCTTTCAGAAATATCACCTACTATGCACGGTTATCTGTTAACGAACGAAACATCTAAGGGCTGGGCTACAGCTCAGTGGCATGGCACCTACCTGGCAAGGGTGAGGTCCTGAGTTTGATTCCCAGTACCAACAAAATAAAACAAAACAAAAACACAAACACACAAAAGAAAACAAAACAAAGCGAAACAACCCCCCCCCCCCAAAAAAAAAAAAATCTACTTAATCTTGTGCAAAAGTGGGAAGCAAACAATTTTCTTACCTGCCTTTCTGGTCTCACTCCTTCCTACCCTTTACCTTTGCTACCTTTTTTCTCCCTACGCGCCTTTCTTCCTTCCTACCAATTCAACCCTCCTTTCTTTATTTTCATATGTGGGATAATTTAATTAGATTATACAAAGGTTGACATGCAAATTCACTTATAATTAGTCGTCTTGTGGTTATTTCTGTGAGCAGATCTACATTAGCGATAGCCCTGAGCAGTGGGACTCATGTTTCCTAGTGTTCTGCAGACTGAGCAAGGTAGGAAGGGTGTCACTGAGGTGTTAGTGCAAAATGACCACACAAACGCTATGAGGCAGGATGGGAATTCTCAGGCAGTGAAAGACACGTGTCACGTGACTTCCAGTTCCTGTGCAAGTGTTCAGATCCCATCATGCTCCTTGATGGAATGACCAGCTGCTGGGGAAATTAGAAATAGTTGCTCTTTTTAAAAAAAATTTTAAAAAGTCTTTTATTTATTTGGTACAGGGCCTCGATATGCAGCTCGGACTGGTAGCGGTCCTCCTATCTCAGCCTTTCCAGTGCTGGATTACAGGCATGCCCTAGCAAGCCTGGTTTTTGGCTTGGCATAGCACCAGGCTGTTGTGCCATAGGGTACCTGGGATTGAACCCAGGTGCTTGCGCCTGCTGGTAGTCACTTAGACTGCTGAGTTATATTCCCAGCCCCTAAAATGTTTAGTTTTTTTAGTGCTCTTTAATACAAACTCCAAGAGCTCTCATTTTCCTAGAACTTTTAATTTATAACTAAACACATATAATACAATTTCCATGTCTTTTTTGGTACAAAAATCTACGTTCCTAGGAGAAAAACTGACTTGACCGGGGTCAAAAGTTAGAGAGGAGATGAGGATTCCCTAGTTTCTTATCCAGAGCTCCTTCCCTACCACTGTGACTCCCGCTGTCGCTAGCAGCTGATGAATTGTTACCTAACAACTTTCCTACAGATGCCTTGTATGCAGACCTAGAAGCACAGTGCTCCTTTGCATGAAGCCAGGTCTGGGCTGTGTCTCTTCATTTCACCTCTTTATTTTTTACTTTTTTTCTGTCTCCAGTTGCAATCTTGAGACCTGCATGAACCCTCAGTTAGGAAATGCCTTTTCTGGGCATGGTGATAAATGTATCCAAAGGCTTCTGGATCTTCCCTTTTACCTCTCTTCTTATATAGGTACTATTGGCAGGACCAATAAATATACTAGTTTTTCTGCCCTTAGGCCACATAAGAAAAACATTAAAATAGGTTTTAGCTTTTAATTAGCTTATTAAGTGTAATTAAAGCAATATGACATTTACTAGTAGGTTAATGGCCCATTAAGTGAATGCTTTATTGATTAAGTAATTTTGAATTGATTATATACTAAATACTTGAAGTCCACATAGTATCTTCTTTAACATTACTGTGCTTGTGCAAACATTCTTCTGCAGAAAAACATAAAATATAATTATATATTGGGTGAATTTTAAAACATGCAATGTATCAGAGTTAATGGAAAGATCATTTATAGCATTACTTCAATTTTTATGGAACTACTTAACCATAATTGTTTTATCAGATTAATTAAAAGAGATCTGTTCTTCCAATCTTTCCCCTTTTCTTCTTCTTAACCCACCAAACTAACACCCTTTCATTGCATAGCACATTCAAATTTTAAAGCATTTTTTTGTATAATATGGACAAGTAAAACATGTGTTCATATTCCTTCTTTAACAATTAAGACAACTCCCTTGTGTAAGAACCCAAAAGAAGAAATAAAGCCTGTTAGGTATAACAGATACAGTAAAGGGGAAAGAAATGGAACTTAAGGATTAAGCAAGGAAGAGGAGAGAAAGGAGAAAAGATAGGAAAAAGGTAGAGGGAAACACGCAAGTATATAGACAGGATAGCTGAGGTGACTGCGCTAAGAATTTCTATCAAGTTTTTGAAAACAGCAGTTAATGTGTAGAATTTTCAACTTGACTAACTGTGTGCTGATATCTGTGAAGTAAGCAACTACATAGAAGGACAGCAATGTGTAATACAAAAACCATGCTTGAATACCTGTCAACTTGGTCTTCTAAATGTATAACATTCCTAATGTCATATCAATCATTCTCTTTAAAATAAATTTTTGAAAAAGGTAATAAAAGAAAAAAGAGATACAAGAACAATAATTGAAGATTTCTTAAAATCAAACAGTAATATTCAATCATATGTCTAATGTTGTGTAATTATATCTGTGAATCTGAGCAACAGATTTGATGATAAAAAATAGACAACCTACCAACCATTGTTATTGTTAATCACACATTCCTGTTTTGAAAATTTGTAACATGTGTATTGTTGTATGTCACCCTGTTTGTCTTTGTTTCTGATTTTTATTCTTGCTTTTGTTTTTACTTTTCAAAATAAAATTATATATATATATATATATATATATATATATATACATACATATATATGAGACAAATTGATGTTCATAGAATTTATAGGAGTTGATGGCATAAATAATAATCAATGAAAAAGTGAGGACTAAACCAATGGTATCAATATGCAGTTGTTTTTGGTCCTGTTTCATCACAGGCAAAAGTTAAATGGAGAGATACAAAATCTACATGCTTTGCTAAACAGGTCATGCTTAAACTTGCCCTTAACCACAAACCAGAAAAGTTGAACCCCAACGCATTAAATGGAAAGCTAGATTAGAATGCTGAGCTATAAAAGGCTTAAGTCAACAACTTCTAACATGGCCAGTTTTACCAATAATCCCCTGCGATCATCAGACATTAGATTACGTATACAGTTGCTTTCTCTTAGTTGAATGAGAACAATGGTTGTATGAATAATGATTTGAAAAACTGTAACACCTACACCCTGGGCTCCGTTTAACTAGTAGGAGGACAATACAATATGTATTATATCAAATATTGAAATGTACTACTAATGCGTTTTGAAACTAAAAAAATTCTCTATTAGCACGTATTTGCAATAGAAATAAAAAAATAAAATAAATAAATGGGAATTGAGAGAACTCAATTCTTTTACAGGTGAGGGAGAAGCCGTCTGAGAGGCCACCTTCCAAAGGAGCTTCTCTCTACCACTGAGGGACTGCCTAAAGATTGTCTTCCACACATTAGCATCTAAAAGTAATATTTAAATTCTGAAATATCTAATTTTGCACTGTCCCAAAAAGCTGGAAATTTTCCATTCCAGCAAAAAGAAAGAGCTGCATGCCTTCTGAAGTGCAAAGTTCCAGCCCAGTGAATTCTCAGTTGTAACAAGTGTTTCTTGAGAAACAGTGCTGTGCTCAGAATGGTGTCTAAGAAGGAGTTAGAAAAATTGAAAAAAAAAAAAAAAACAAAAACCAACTATGAGTTTTTATTGTATAGAACCACAGGAGACTGTCACAACTCTTTTACAGCAAGAACACACAAATTAAAAGAATAAATGTTGCCAACGGAAGTGGTATCTTTGGGCTATATTCCCAAGGCCTTCCTGCATAGTTGTACAGAGGCAAATAACGTGGGAATTTGAGGTGATTGAAAATGAATGAAGTGAGAAAACCAATAATTGGTGGGATGGGGATTTTAGCCATTGTTTAAAAATGTTCTCAAAATGATTAAAACTCTGTTGGAGACACTGGTGGGGGGAACACACAGGCACACATGTGTGGACACACAACACACATATGCACAGAAGTGCTGTTGCTTTTAGAGTGCAGTTGGCACAGTCAGCATTTTAGAAGCCACGTAGCAATTGGGGGAATTTAGTGAGGTGGGACAAAGAGGTGGGGGCATTTGGAGTTTTGGAGAAATCTCGTTTACTGAATGTATTCTGAATTTTAATTCTAGTGTTTCTGTCAGTCTTCTAGTACCAGATCTCATTGATAGAATATTTCTGAGGATTCTCCAAAATTAAGCTTTTCATTTTATAACTTACATAATATGCTAATTGTGCTACTGGGGAATGAGCCCAGTGGTATGCAGCCACTGAGCTCGATTTCCTCGTCTTTTTGTTTATTTTCAAATTGGAGACAGTTCTTCTTTAAGATGCCCAGGTTGGGCTCAAATTTAGGGTGCCCTTGTCTCAGCCTGCTGACTGGGCAGGATTATAGTGATGGACAGCCACACCCAGGTAATTACATTTATTTGACCTGATACATTAAACACATTAACATTGTATGAAATAATGACGTGGCTGCAAGCAGGCACAGTGGCCTGGGGTTCCATTCCATCCGCAGGCCTGCCACGCTGGACCTGCCCCTCCGAAGTGCGCTGAGATGGCAGTAGAGACTGAGTGTGATGGCACGTGCCTGTAACCCTAGCTCTTGGGAGGCTGTAAAGGGGCGGATCACTGCAAGTCTGATGTGGTAGAGTGAGACCCTGAACACGCTGCAGCCCCTTCCCTAAACTCTAAATAAGTGAACAAATATATATAATAAAATGGAGTACCATGCGATGTTATGGTATTTTCACACACTGTACAATGTTTAAAGTAGGTTAAATACAACATTTATCATTTCACTGGGGGGAAAATCTTCCAAAATTCTTTATTCTGGCTCTTTGAAATGTGTAACTCTGTGTACATGAAGGCAAACCAGACTCACAGTTTTTTTTTTTTTTTTTTTTCACGTTAGGCTTATCATCATTCACAGAAAAATATTTCTTAATTTTTGGTGTGAATTATTCTTTAATGAAACTGGATAAGATTCTGATATTAGAAGAAAGGGACTGAAATAACTCATTGTGATGATAAGAAGAGAAAGATTATAAGGAAATAGCATTTATTAAGATTGAATTTAAGGATACTTTTTAAAAAGTTAGTTCATTGTTTGGCTTATTATTACATGATAAATAAACTCTACACATTTAATATGTTTTTTCTCTTGTATTCATAATTTCTATATATGTTACCAGGCCATAAATAAGAATAAATAAATGAAACCTAATTGTCATCAATAAATTTATTCATGAATGGTAATTTGGTTTTTACAGAGTTAAAGCAAATTGTTGGTTTCTATGAAGAAAATATTGTTATATTAATGTTAAAAAATAGGTAATTTTGGAGTCTCTTTGGAATTATCACAGCCTGTTTTGTTGTTTTATTTGGTTCTAACTCTTCAAAGCTTTCTTGATATGATTCACCTGACAATTAAAAGGATCCCTGTAGATATTCTTTCTTTCTGCTTACATTTTTACATAGCCCTGTCTTGGGAAAATCATTGTTGTTTGTACTGTTGTTGGTGGTTTAAGATAAGTCAAGAACAATTATTGTATACTTCAAGCAAAGAACATTCTATTTCATGTCCTTTCTTAACTAAAAGTTTTCTCAGCACTCGTAGCTCGCCCTCACCCACTTTAGAAAATATACTGGAAATTCTCAGGTGCAGAGTGTGTCAATGAACATAAAGGGACATGGTGTAGTGACCAAGAGGAACAGCGGACCCAGAGTTTCAATGCTCACATTCGTGCTTATGCAGATCATCCAACCTTGCTGTGGGCTACATGCCAGAACATGTACCGGGCCAGGGTGAGGTCTCTAAGGTTAGGCTGATAGTCTTCTGTACTGGCTGTTTGTTGCGATTTTTTTGTAATAAAATCTTTAACAGCCTTACTCTATGGCATAGGATCAGGACTCAAGGCAAGTGAGAATTTTTGAGTAATGAACAAATCCCAGGAAAGGTGGAATTAAAATAACCTACTCAGGAGCCTAAAGAAGTAGGTGGATAGCAGAAAGTAAGTGAGGTTAAGGTGGCAACGACTCAGTAAATCGGAGCCAATAAGTATCAAATATCCACTGTTGTCAAGAAATGGATTATTGATCCTGGTGTGATCTCTGAGATGAAAAAGTGCCAGTAATAAAAGAACAGATGTAGGACACTCAAGACGAGGAAAAGTAGAGTAAAATTTAAGTTGTAGAATGTTGAGGACTGTGTCGTGATGCTACTGATGAAAAGATGGGATATCAGAATCTTAGAGCTATTCAATTATGAGATCTTTCAATCTGGAAAACCCTTCTGCATAGACAGTCAGCTCAGACAGTCCTTAACCAGCAGTGATTTGGCTTACCATTCTAGTCTTATTCAGTTCTCTCCTCACCTGACTAGAGATTGAATCTCAACTTTCCCATGGAATATAAAAAATGGTTGCGAGATATCTGCCATGGTGTTTTGCCAAAGGAAATCATCTATGATTTCCACAAACCAGAGCTGAGAACGTATTGTTAATAGGAGAAAGGTTCAAATGTGTACAGAGAACGTTTTCCTGAGTTGCACACTCAAGTAGCCCTGCTAAGCTGACCAGAGTTAGTCTACGTTTTTATTATTCTCCAGAAATTGTGTATTGTATCTGTTCATAAAAGACCTAGGCAGTGGCCTTTCATTTCCCCAGTGTTTCCATTAAAATGATCATATTCTTCTGAAAAATGTCTTCACCTAAAGTATCAAGTTTGTTATCTATCGTCATTATAATTTTATGAAGCAGTAAATGCCACCACCCCCATCTACCAGGAGATATTATTGAAGGATCAGGCTGAGAGCCAATTGTGTGTTTGGACAACCATAGGAACTATGTTAGTATATAATAACTCAGTTACAGTTTCTAGAAATTCTCTAAACTGCCCTATTCTTTATGTAACTAAGGGCGCAGGAGTGGAGGCATGCCAGAGGGCATCGTCTTAATGTTTAAGTGTGTTTGGTTGAAAAACTTTTGCTCTGCCTAGGGCTTTACTAGGGAACAACTAAAACTCTCTGAGGATCTGAACAAAAGCCCTACCAAGCAGACAGAGTGAAATCAGGTCAGCGAGGGTCTCCAGGGCTGGACTTGCTCAAACCTTAGGATAACCCCACAAGATCAAGAAGTCTCAAACAGGATAGGGAGGACAGAACGACGACAAAATCTGGGCACAAATTACAGAAGGGCATTTAGTTTGTTATTTAGTTGGCCTAAGAAAAGGTCTGTATAATTATAATTATTACTACATTTGATAGTGTTATATTTAGCTTATTAATAAATATAGTAAGTGTAGATCATGACTATTGGGGAATAAATTCCAAAATATTCTTATTAGAGGACCAGAAGTGTTAGTAAAAGTAGAAATTCTGTTTTGTCTGGTATGAACGCCAGCAACCAAAGGGAAGTGAGCATAAAGTAACCAGTTAGATAACTGAATCTTACCGATTGTAACTGGGTGACTTGGTGGTAGAGAGGTTGGTCTTTGAATTTATGTTGCCTGGGTTCAAATCTTGCAATTCCTAGCTGAGGGATTTGGGGTAAATTACTTATTTCTCTAATATTTTGTTTCCCTATATTTAAAATGAAAATATAACAGCAACTGAGCTATAAATGTCATCTACTACAATTGTTAATCAATGAATTTTTAAGTCAATCAACTACATAGTGAATCCTAGACAGTACTGTATATATGTAAGCGCTAGTGTAGGATACCATCAAGGCTATGTATCTGCTAAGGCACAATCTATGGGCACCTGGAAATCAGCTGCAGAGAAACATAAAGCGATATGCAACAGGACTATTGGGTTTTGTTCCAAGGTACTTCAATTTATGTTTTCAAAGCATACTTTTTATTGTTTGTTAACATTGATGTCTTGAAGAATAGCACAATATTTTATACCTTCCGTTCCCAGAATTTAGTGTATGATATGAAGTGCTTATAAAATCCACATATCAGGGTTAGAGAAAATGATGCCACCCTAAACATAGACTCATTCCTCACCTGCATCTGTGTCTAAGCAAATGGAAATCTACCAATACTTTTTAGGTTAGATCACCTCCAATACTTTTTAATTTACATCACCTCTAACTAGAGGGTAGAAGATATATCCTGTTCTATTTTTCACTATGACAATGAGAAAAATGTTTCTACACATCATTGTAATTCCACGTACCATTCAAATAAATATATAATCAAATCTACTTAATCACTCAAGTTTTTTGATTCTTTAGTTAGGTCTTTAAAGTAATGTAACTAAATCAACTGAGGCTACATCAAGAACTTTTGTTTTTACCTCTTCCCTAATCTTTTTAAATTTTTTTCTGGTGTGTTTTCAAGATTTCCACAACATTATCTACTGATGGATACAACTTATACAGAAAAATTCCCCTAGTTTTTTCACTTAAAATTAGGACAACGCCTACGCCATTTACTTGGCCATAATGTTTAGCTACCATTTAATCAGAGAAGATGTGATGAATGATTTACTGCTATTTACTGGGCCCGAGAAGTAACCTAGACAGAACATCACAGATTTGGCATTGTGCACAGTACGTTGCCTCCCCATGGGGGGGACTATTGCTTATCCCTCCCTTTCCTTCTTGGACTCATTTGTTAGCTTAGGCTATCCTCCATAGACAGAGAATTCCACCCCTAAGTCCCACGTGGATAGAATTATGGCTGTAACTGAGGCTCTTCTTCTAGGGTTTCCACTTTTCTCATCTGTTGTCTCTACTTTCCCTGAGGCAGACTGTGAATGGACCATTTTACAAAACTATACTCCAGATACTTGCTTCAGACAAGAATTCCATAGGACAGAACTACCTGCTTTGCTTTTATTTGTTTACCGGTTTGGGAATTCAAGCACTGACCAGAGTATAAATCAGCATCTCTCAAACATTAGTTCACAAAACACAAGTTCTGGCAGATGTGGACAGATGTCTTTATACAATATGTTTAGCAATACTTTCTTCTTTTTCCCCTCTTGAAATACACTGTGTGTTAGTGTATTAAGAACTTTGAGGTGCTTTCTTTAGAGCCAAAATGTCCTTTAATATACTTAATTCATAATTGTGATATTTATTTTGCCTCTAGAACATATGATTGCAACTTTTAGGTTAAGACCTAGGGAATAGTGTCTCACTATTAGGCTTAGAAAATGCTACTTGTCAAAGTATTAAATATTAGGAATTCAGGCTTGTCAATGAAGGGACCCTTTAATCTTATGGGTAACTGTTGGTTATTTCTTCCTTTACATTCCTTACTAGTTTCTTAAAGTTCTTTTCACTATAAAGGGCTGTACTAGTGCAATGGGTCACCATTCCAACAGTTTGGCTTATTAAGGCTTATAATTTTTTCTTGTCTCACCAGACAAGATGTCCTCTCCTGAATACCACACGAGGACAAAAAGACATGGAGCCTTATGAGTCACCCACCATTGAACTCACCAGGTGCAATGCACCTGCCACTTAGCCAAAGGCCAATATGAGTTTTGATGTGTGAGTGGGTGCTTGTTGCTCCTAGTTGACTGAAAAACTCATGGCTTGTTGCTTGGGAACCTTACCCTTCTATCTGTATTTCATGCCTTACTTGCTACTGTGTTCATCAGACGGACACTGTTTTTGCCAATAAGAGAACAAAGGAACAGCTGATAGCAGTTGCTGAATATAGGTCACCTTGAGTGAAACAAGGAGAAGGAATTTCCACTGATGCTCCAGCTAGCCCAGTGATCACAAAAGCATAAACATATGTTGTGGCCCAGAGTAGTGCAGAACCTGGAGGGAAGAAAAGACAATTAAAATAACACTACATGGTCGGACACATACCGTTGGAGAGGCCCATCTCTGAAATTAAATTTCCTCCGTCATAGCTGGAGTGAGGTGAATCATAAGCATCTGTTACAAATGGCAGAAGGGCCTCAGGCAAAGGACAATGAACAGGAGCAAAGAAAGGGGGAGACGGAAGCAAGCTGACTACTGGGATGCCTCCTGTAAGATATAAAAGATGAGAGTAAGAAAACAGGAAAAGATGATAGCACTCAGAGGATCTCAGTGAATGAGCATGTCAGAAAAAGTGTTGGTTCTCATTTTAAGACATATTGATCCATAAGACAGAATTACCATTATGTCTTTTATTTTTTGCTGTACATGGTTTCAGGGTAAATCCTGAGTGGATTTGATTGACCTTGTCAGAGATAAAAGTTACATGTTTGTTATATAGGTCTTGGATTATCTTGGTCTTAACCATTGAGCAAAAAAGTTTAGCCATGAGATAAAAAAAACCATATTACTATGCTGAGCTGTAAAAGACGCAAGTCAACAGCTTCCAACATTGCCAGTAGTGCTGATAACCCCATACTATTATGGACTATTGGACGACACATACAACTACTGTCTCTTAGTTCAATAATAAATATTTGCACTAATAGTGCTTAGAAAAGTTATCAAATCTGCATCTTGTACTCTGAGCAACTACTATGAAGACAACAATATGCATTGTATTAATTATTGTGGCTGTCCTACTAATGTGTTTTGAAACTGTGTCATTGTTATCTTGTTCTTATTAAAGTTAATAAAATTTTTAAAAAAGCTACCATTATGTGACTCAAAGTGAGTCACTTGACTTGTTAGCATCTAATATTTCATTAATAAGACAAGACAGGGACTGGGAAGATAACTCAGTGTCGTAAGTGTTGGCCTAGCAAGCACAAGATCCTGAGTTCGATCTCTGGTACCACCAAAAAAGAAAAAAATAAGACAGAATAGAAAAGATACATTTGTGCATAAGGTAAGAGAAGTAGTGATAGGTAAAGGTAGCATCTCTGAGACAGAGCAGTAGTGGTAGGTCCATTTCCTGGGCCTTCACTCTGGCCAAGAACTTTACTCAGAAATCTTCACTTAATGCTTGTACTCCATTAAGAAGAAAGTCTTATGATTCTTATCATTTGCAGGTGGCTAAACTGAAGTTTGGACAGGTTAAATAGCATTCCAGGATATGAAAATGTGAAGTAATACAGCTAGAATTTAATTCTAGAATATTGAACTGAAAAACAAACACTAACATTGACACTATTTAGACTTGTTTACTCATGGAGGAATCTTCAAGTCTAGATGAACAGTAAGGGATTTGACTTTTAAAACCCCAGAGAAGTCAAAGTTGACTAGGGAGGGAGAAGATATCCAGAGAGCCAGGCAGAATCTGGAAAAAACTGTTTCAAAGAAAGTGAAAATATATTTTCAGACCTTAAAGACACCATTGCAGCTAGTGAAGAGGTTAGAAAAGATCTCGCAATAACAACTAGGGTGCAGGAAAAATAATTCAACATCTGCAAGATGATGCAAGGATGAACAATGTAAGACTCATAGGCACTGATGAAAAAGAAGGAGTCTGTACAAATGATGTACAAAGAATATGGGCAGAAGTAATAGCAGAAAACTTCCCAAGTATGGGAAAACAATTTGACATTCAGGTAACTGGAGCATAAAGAACTGTGAATAACATCAACCCAATTAAAACCACACTCAAACATAAGAATCAAGAATTTCAGCACAGGAACAGTATACTAAAAGCCACTAGAGAAAAGAAACAGATCACATTTAAGGAAAACCCATTAAATAATAGCAGATTTTTCTTCAAAACTGTGAAGTCAAGAAGAGCATGGAGCAAAGTATTTCAAGTCTTGCAAGAAAACAAATTCCAGCCCAGATTGATATACCCTAGAAAACTCTTTCAAATTCAGTGGAGAAGTGAAATATTTCTAGCACAAAGAACAACTAAAGAATTTCATAATGACAAAACCAACCCTGCACAGTTTGCTAAAAGATATTCTAGAGAGGGATCAAATGAACACAACTCCATGAAGGAGAATGGAAAGAACCCATCAAATAGGACAAACAACTAAACACAGGAGAAAAACAGGTATAAAAAGGCAGTCTTTCAACTATTCTTTTGTATACCACAGTAAAATATGTCCATTAGAATATTCTACAAATGAACTTCTCCTGCACCCTATGGGTCAGGATTCTATCTGGGTCTGTAGGGTGGATATCAAGGAAATAGTAGTAGCTCAGTGCCACAAGTAACACCTGGCCACCAGTAAGCATCATGGACACTGTCCATGTCCACAACATACTAGAACTTTGTGCAATATCCTATCCCCAAGCTGTTAGAAGCTCTGGTTATATATTTGCGATTCCAGTGTTTATGTTACATTTTATTCTTAGTAATTATTTACTACCAGGGAAACTTTTTCTTAGTTGATATCTTTGTATATATTAGCCTATTCAAACACTATATAAGTACTAATTTTGATTTTAATTAATTAAATTAATGTAATTTTAATTAATTAATATTTAATTAAATTTCTGAATATTTTTTAATTATACTTTTTGTTTTATGTTTCATACTGTATCTTTGATTTACAATCTGCTTATAAGACATGGTATGATATTTTCTCCTCACACAGAAACTTTAAAAAGAAAAAAAAATATATGTATCCGCAAGATAGTTAGGATAGGTATACACCTACTATGTCATAGTTCATTGAAAAGAAAAGTTTTTACCAATATTGTTTAGGCAAGATATCAGCTCTGCATCTTGTCTTCTGAATAACTGCTATGAAGACAACAGTATTCATTTTATGAATTATTGTAACCATCCTGCTAACTTGTTTTGAAACTGTTTCATTGTTATTTTATCTTTTTTTTTTTTCTCATCAAATGAATAAAAATTAAGAAAAGTTAAAAAAGAAAATTTGGGACATCACTGAGCTATAGAATGTTACAATACAGGTTCTCTTATGTCCTAAGTCTTCATTGACCTTGAAGGGCTAGAACAAAAATATTGGTTATCCTTGCAGCCCTTCTTTTTCTCTAAATTTTGGTCTGCAAACTTAAGTTGTCAACCATCCATAAGAGAAGCTTCATGATATTATTACCCTATAACATAGGCAATTGAGTTTAACATCACCATCTGTTTTTATATCATATGCCCTAGACATAACATGGAACAGGTATTTTCCAACAGACTTTGATATTGTATACTTTAAATCTCCGTAGAATGTGTAAAAACCAATTACTCACGTTTACACAAAAATTTAGAACGCTTTACCATATGCAACATTGTATCAGGTCAATCCTGTGACATTTTTATTTTCTCTTGTTTTCTTTTATTACCTTTTATTTTAAAAAATATTTACTTGAGAGAGAGTATAGCAATAATTGATATGACATTAGAAGCAGCACCCATTTAGAAGACCAGAATGCTAGGTATTCCACGCATGGTTTTATTATTACAGTTTGCTATCCTCAGTGGAGTTGCATAGTTCACAGATATCAGCTTGTATAATTAGTCAGGCTGAGAATCTACCAATTAACTGCTAGTTTCAAAAACCTGAATGGAGATTCGTAGGATCATTGCCTTAACCATCTTGTATATATAAATGTATACTTTTGCTCTTGCCGTGCTTCCTAAGTTTTCTCTTTGCTCTTTCTTTGTTGTTTAATCCTTGAATTCTCATTTTTCCATTCAGCTGTGTTGTGCCTTTCCGTTTTTATTTCTTCTGTGTTCTTACACTAGGCAAACTATATGCTATTTACACATGTGGGTGTGGTTTATTTCACCTATGAGTATCTTCAAGATGCATCCACTTATATGTGAAAGCTTTCAGTCTATTATTCTTCATAGATGAGCAATACTCCATTGTATAAAAATACCACATCTTTTTCATCCTTTCCTCAGGTGACGTGCATTTTTGTTACTTCAAAGATTTGGCTATCTCAAATCGTGTTGCTATAAACATAGCTGCACATATATTACTATGGTTTGATATTTTTAGTTCTTTTGGGAAAATTCCCCATAGGGGAATAGCTGGATTAAACGAGATTTTCAGAGTATTTGTTTTTTTTAGGAGTCTCCACACTGATTTCCATAATGGTTGCATCAGTCTACATTCCCTCTGGCAGTGGAGAAACTGCAATAAAGTCTTTATAAATCAACAATTTTATAAATTAAAACGTTTCCTGTGTAGTTTTATCACATCACATGAAACTGGCTTCATCTGTAATCACTTCTTTTTCTTATATGTGGCTAGATTTGTGCTATAATACTGCTGGTCTCATGAAAAATATATGTGCTATAATACTGCTGGTCTCTGTACTTGACCGTTTCAAGGGAATCTATTGACATTGTGTCCATGCCTGTGTGCTTGCATATGTTTTGCTGCATTATCAAAGGCAGATTCTAGGAACTCAGTGCAATCTTGGGCCATTTGTCCCAAGTAGAAACAAAGTGATACTAGAAATGCTGGCTAGTGTAAAAACAGGTACCTGATATATACTTGCTCTTTTTCTTCTTTTGTAAATTTTATTTTATTTTATTTTTTTTCTGGAACTGGGGGTTGAACTCAGGCCCTTGCGCTTGCCAGGCAAGCGCTTACTCTACTGAGCTGTGTCCCCAGCCCCGTAAATTTTATTTTAAAGAGAATAAAAAATTAAAAACAAACATTAAAATGTTACACAATTTCAAATAAAGATGATAGGAATCAGCAATGCTTGTTGTATTGAGTATTGTTATTTTCACAGTAGTTGTTCAGTTTGCCAGATATAAGTGTGCAAAATTCCTTTTTTTCTTTCTTTTTTTTACAAAGTAAGCATTAACGGAAGTTTTCATTAAACCAAATAGGGAAATTAGTAGTAAAATTATCTTAGCTTTCTTTTCTTTCTCCTTTCCATCTTCACTGTTATTCTTTCCTTTTGAGCAGTTTCTTACTGAAGGAAATATTTCACTAGCATATTAGTGGTAATATTAGGTATGCTAGGTGCACCCATTTCTTTCTTTTTGAATAAGATCATGCAAGAATACTGGTCAGCGCTTGGGCATGGTGGCTCACACCTGTAATCCCAGCACTCAGGAGGCTGAGGCAGGAGGATTGGTGCGAGTTCGAGACCAGCCTGGGCTACAACAGTGATCTCAGGGCCAGCCTCAGCTGCATAGCAAGATCCTGTCTCAAAAAGACAAGAAAAAAAAAAAAGAATACTGGTCAGTATGTGCTTTTCCTATATGTGTAATGTTGTATTACAACATGACTTTGCATTGGTTTACTTGAAAAACAAAGCATGCTCATTTCTTAATATCACACTAGGCCATTGCCTGGCACAGAATTTATGCTCAATCCAATCTCATTTTTTTTCTTGTATGTGTGAATGATGTTTTCCTAGAAAACGACTTGGCATATAATAGATGTTCCATGCAAGGTACTTCTCCCTTCTGTATATGAGTTATGTTTTGCTGCAATACTTCCTGACATATATTAGGTGTTCCATGCACCCACATTTGCTTATACCTGCCTGCAAATTTGTGTTAAAACTGATCTTTATGTACTTGAAGCACTTAATATAATTTTCCTTCCTTTTATACAGAAGTTTGGATAAATGATATTTGTCCCTGCTATAAATTGCTTAGGCAGTGAACACTTTCAACTTGCTTTTATATGAGATGATATTTTCTGAGAATAGTACGTAGAACACACCAGGCATTCATGTATGCTTATTTGCTTCGTATATAGGTAAATAAAATTGCACTAAAACAGTACTTGCAGAAAGAAAATAAAAAGACAAAAGCAAAAAACAAAAAACCGCCCCCCAAAAAACAGCACTTGCAGGTATTTGATAATTCATTTATGCTTATTTTTTTCCTTTTATAATAATTTGGTAAAATTTTTGTTCTTTATAGTAATTTATTTCTTTTTCCTAATTACAAAAAAATTGTAGCAGAACAGTGTTTGGCTTGAACTAAGCCTTGAACCAGTCACTGGACTTCTGGGTGAATAACATTTTATGACAGTGCAGAGGCATATGATAGGTTATAAGTACATTTCTCATTTTCTCCTTCTATTCATAAGTTAGTAACAGTACCTGTTAAATAGTAGGTAATTAATGTGCTGACTCTTGTTTACCAGTAAGGTTGTATTAAAATAATGTATGACATATACTGGATATTCTACACAGGCCTTATTTTTCTGTGTATGTGAGTAATATGCTGGATTAGTCCCTGGTTATAGTAAATGCTCAGTAAGTCTCTTTTCTTCCTATGTGTGTTTATGCTGTTATACTATGTCAGCGATAGTAGGGATCAGCTGCTGCTATGTTACATATTTTGCCAGCTATGTGAGTAATATGTTGGACTATTGAACTCCTATTAGGATACTAATGATCTTATGTTTGAATATTGGCATAATAGATTATACTTCACGTGTAGTAGGATATTTGCCTTCTACCTTTTGAATAGTGGAATAGTACCTAGAATTAGCTAGGGCCTTTATCCATGCCTGGGACTTTTCTTCACTATAAATGATCTTGGGCTACAGTTGTGCCTGCCATATAGTTTGTGATCCATGAATTGTTAATGCTATAATTTATATATAACTAGTCTCTCCTAGAATTGTAATTGGAATATGCCGTGTGCATCAGACCTTCTAATTTCTTGAAAGTATTACATGACAGATACATATATTGAGAAATGCTTAATTTTTCCCTTTTATTACCGAGTACCTAGTATGTACCAGATTGCTGCTTGATTGGTATTCAATTTTCTCCATTTTCTTTATACATGGGTAGTGTCTACCTCCAACGAGTAATAGGCATATACTAAGATCTAGTTTATGCTTGATTTCCTTTTATTTTTCTCATATTTACTGTCTTTTATTTGGGATATACTAGACATATAACGTAGTCTTGCTTTGTGTTTTTAGTATTATTTTATTATAATGTTTCTAGCTTATATAAGGTGACCTTGTATCTTTGTTTCTTCACATGTCTGAATAAGCTTATTCCCTAGTTTTCATACACTGCATGTTACATGTTATCCTAGTGGTGCTTAGTATATACTCCATGTCCAATGTGTGCTCATTTCTTTCCTTACATGTGTGAGTAATGCCCTATTATTCTATATAACCTATATATTCAATACTGATTCCACAATAGTTTTCTTTTTACTGGGTTTAAGTAGTGTTGCACTAGCATAGTAAAAGCCATATTTTATATACACATGTAGATTCAGGTTGCTGTTTTAGAGTAGCACTTACATGATTCCTTTCCCAGTGTGTGAGGCCATATAGGGTACTGCTAAAATATATGGGGCTGTTTAATTGATTTCAATATGAGTAGTATATTCTCCTGGATGCCTATCAAGTGCATGCACCAGGAACTTTCTGCATATTTGTGCACATTTCTATATATGAGCAGTGTGCCAGAATATTGCCTGGATATATGATATATTCATCACTCATACTGATGCTTATAACCATGGTGTGTTTAATATCGTATTACCATAAGACTGTTTAAACTGAGCCCTCAGTATAATTCTTTTCCTTACTCCATGTGTCAATAACTTTATAGAAAATTAGTACCTACGTATACTAGATGCTCAGTGTGCTTACTTCTTTTGGCATACATGAGTAACGTAATAGACCGGCACACAAGGTATCCTCGTTGTCATCCTATCATCCTGTCAGAGAAAAGCCTTGAAATGGTGACTGGCACACTGAAATATTCTGTCCACGTTTTCTTCTTTTGAGCAATGTCATAAAAGTCCTTAGAACACATCTTGGGTAAATTTGTGCTCAGTTTCTATTGTTTGGGTGTGGCTAAATTTTTGCAGTACCAGGTAGCATGTATGCACACTCAGAGCTCCCTGTGAGTGATGTTTGGCTAGAATGGTTCTTGGCACATACTAGGAGTTGCGTGTGGTCTCATTTCTTTCTCTGGGCACAGTGGTGTGCTAGAATATGACTTTTTGCTCCTAGTTAGTACATTAGTACTTTATTGCATTTCACTTATGCTACCTGCAAGATTTACTCACACTAGCACAATAGATGCTCAAGAAGTTGAAACTACCTGAACAATTCTACCAGCTATCAACTTAATTTTGATTGCACTTCTATCTCTTTGAACCTTAAATACAGTAGATGAAGCTGAAAACCCATTACTGACACTCAAAACCATAGCTGTTAAGTGCATGCTTGCTTTCTTTCTACTACGAGTAATGTTCTAGAGCATTAATTGGAATATCCTTGTCAGTCTATATAATTTCCTTTCTTGCTCTTTAACTTTGTGCTGAAATAGTGTATTACAGGACCCAGTCTCTCTGCATATCTTCACCTCTCATCCTTCGTGTGGTTCAGCTTGTGCAAGCACAACAACTGTGTATTGATTTGGCACTCAGCAAAACACTTGCTGGCTGGGTATAGTAGTGCACACCAGTGATCCCAGGTACAGAGGAGGCTGATTGAGGAGGTTTGCAAGTTTGAGGCCAACCTGGTCTGCTTAGTAAGATCACCACGTTTAAAAGTAAAAAGATAAATAAAAATCACTAGGGATGTAGCTTAGTGTTCCTTGGGTTTAAAATCCTCAGTATTATAAATACAAAACCAAAAACTAACAAACTCCCACTGTGTTTAACTCAGCCTATGTCTGAATAATGTATTAGGGCACTGGACATCATATTTAATCCTTAAGGATTCAGTTAGTATACACACAATTAATATGTATATGAAAAGTCGTATTCTAGTGCACCGTTGCACCCATAGGAAACGAGACTACATGCAGCACCTAGTATGTGCCAAAAACTGTTCTAGCCAAACATCACTCACATGTAGGAAAGGAGCCCAGCGTGCTCTTAGTATGCGACATATGCTTCCTGGTGCCCTAGAACTGTAATCACAGCCAAACAAACTCGCTTCATTTCCCATTCCAGCATTTAGCATTGTACTGGAATCTAGACGATATGAAGAGCTAAGAACATGCTTGTTTTCTAAGTCAACTTGTAAATAATATTGTAAGAGTGTGCTAGTAAGCTGGGTATAGATTCCATCCTCAGGCCTGCGTGGTACTTCCCAGAAGTATGCTTTATGTTTGTGTCACATTAACTTATACACAATAAGTGCTAAATACATGCTTAATTCTTTCTCTTTCCATGGGGTTAATGTTGTATTAAATTCTTCCAGACACACGTTAGCTGCACGATGCTTGCCTCACATCCTTGAATTTGAATATGGCTATAGTAGAGTAATACTTGTCTTATGCTTAATTCTGAATGGATTCTCACTTCTTTCTGTCTCCGTAGACCAATGTACCAAAGTGCTGTTTGGCATAACGTACACAGATGGTGCATAATCATTTCTTTCATGTGTGGCCAGGTTGTGCTTTAATGCTAGGCATTCAGTGTAGGCTTCTTTCCTTTCTAAGCATAAATAGTGCTGCTCTGGAACAGTACCTTGACATATACTGGATGTTCAGGGAATGTTTCTTTCCCCCATGCACATTAAATGTCTGTCACAGAAAGGCACCTGGCTTACCCCCAATGCTTACTGCATGCTTATTTCTTTCCACCTGTGTAAGTAATATTGTGCAAAAATAGTAGCTGGCATACTCTAGGAGTTCAAAGCTTTCCTGCTTCCTTCTCCCATATGTAAGAAATTTTGTACTAGAAGATTATTTGGCATTCGCAAACACACAGTGCATGCTCATTTATTTCCTCTTACATGTGAATAAAATTATAGTAAATAATATGCCTGATGCTTACTGGTATTTTCATTCATTCTCATTTGCTCCCAGCTTATGTGAGTAATGCTGTACTATAAGTGTGCTTACACTCCCTGCTCCACCAACTTTCATATCTTTCCCTTATGTGTAAGAATTTTTATACTAGTGGGTAACATAGACAGGGATATTTTAAACTAGTATTCAGTATATACTAAAGTTTGAAAGTATGTTAATTTATATTTTTATGTGTGCAAGTGATTTGACACAGAATCATACCTGAGATATAGTACATATGAGCTTTTCTCTTTTTTTATGAGTAAGTTTTGTACTACCATAGTATCATAGTAGTAAAAATATGGCTCCATTATTTCAAGCTATATTTTTTATGAGCAGAATAGATTTATTGGGGGAAAGAAAGCTTCTATCCAAGAGAAGGACAGAAGGGGGAGTCTTGAGTGGGTGGTCCCCCTCGAATGATATTGCTTGAGATAGCATTTTCATGCACAAGGGATTCAGTGCATACTCGCTTCCTTCCTACTTGTGTAGTTTCTTATTAGAATTGGGGCTATAAAGGGCTGGCAAGCTAGCTCAGCAGATGTTAATCAACAGATATAGTACCAGCATTACTTCAGTCACCTGGAAAGCTTACCGTTACATCAGAGGCAAATGCTTTATCTTCTCTTCTGCTCCTGATTTTTTTATTGTTGTTATTTTTTATTGTTGTTACTTGGCACACGGTCTACAGGGTCTCACTACGTAGACAGGACTCATAGAGATTCTCCGGTGTGCAGCCTCCCAAACACTGGGATTGCAGGATCAAGCCACCACTCCAAGTCTCAACTGCCCTCTCAGTGCACCCCGGAGGTGGAGCCAGCACCGAGATCGAACCCCAGCCACTGTTCTTTGCCTCAGCAGGCGCTTTAGTCCATTGCTTCTGATTTTGAAAAAGTTGAATTCTTTGCTTTTTTTCAACGTAGCTAACTAAGGTTTGGCAGACTACTTAAAAATCCTCTAATAAAATGGAATATTTCTTTCACCTTTATTTGGGTTTGGGTAAGTTGGGGTTTCATTTTTGTTTCAAGATATTTGTTTAAACTCCTAATTAGTTTCTTCTGTGATCTGAGTATTGTTCAAGATCATCTTAAGTTTTATGTGTGGGTCGGTTTCACACCTCTCCTTTTAAATTTTTTAATTCTTTGTTTATGTGTACTGATTGCTAGTTTCATGTAATTGTGTTTGAAAATATACTTGGAATTATTTTGATCTTCTTATGGTTATCAAGATTTGTTTTCTTGCCTAACATTTAATCTGTCTCATGGTATTTTGGATGCAGTTGAGAAAAATGTGTGTGTTCTTTTCTGTCAAGAGGAAAGTTAGTTCTACAGGTCATTTAGGTTCATTTGATCTTGTTGTTCAAGTAATTTTTTTAAAAAAATGAGCTTTCAATCTTATTAGCCTATCCATCATTGAATATATGTTATTGAGGTATTGTTGTTCTGTCAATTAATATCTGTATATGTCAGTTATATATAATGGTTACATCTTCTTACTGCAATATCCTTTTGCGATTATATATTTGTACTCTTTCTTAAAATATAAAGATACTTTTACTAGTGATGAGATTACTTGCTGATTAGTTCAGTATAAGTTGGAAATATCATCAGTCAGAAATGTATTTAATACACCGAACTGAACTTCATAGCGTAGCAACGCAACACGCAGGAGAGCATCAGTTGTGCACCTTCGTGTTCAGAGGTTTTCTGGTACTTGTTGCTGCCTGGCTTCTCACAGCTGTACGGTATGTTAAAAGAGCAACACAACGCATATCACTAGGCTAAGAAAGACTGGAATGCAAAACGCAGCTTCTACTGAATGCAGAATTGCTTTCACATCATTGCACAGTAGAGAAATTCATAAGCTGATCTACTTTAAGTTGGCAACTGCATGGACTTTGTCTGCCTAATGTCTACATAGGCGGCCGCTCTACTTCCTTTCTGTCATCATTTGCATAGGACATCACTCTCCCTCCCTAAGCTTTCAACATATGTCTGTCTTCCAATCTAAAGAGAATATTATGTATCTAGCAACACTGGATCCTTTATTTTAATTTCTCCTTCCCCATTCAGTGACGCAGTATTTTTTGATTGAAGAGTTTCATTTATTTACATTTAAATTAATTATTGGCAGGTGAGGGTCTACAATTGCATTTTATGTCTTGATTTTGAAGCTGTTTGCCTCCCTTCTTTCTCTTTTACTTTGTTATTTAATTATTTTTGTAAAGATTTTTTAAAATTTATTTCTCTTTGCCTTTTGTCTATCTTTATGAATTTGTTATTTATGATTAGGTTGACTTTTACATCGGGTTAAAAGTAGTTGATAGACTGTAACCGCACTATTCTATATTTCTATATTTTTTTTTCCATAATTTGTATGTACTACATATTATACATATCCAGCAGTTCTCAACCTGTAGGTCGTGACCCTGGTGGGAGTTGTCTAAAGCCATGGGAAAATGTTATTTATTACATTCTGAATCGTAACTGTAGCAAAATTACAGTTTTGAAGTAGCCACCAAAATTAGTTTTTGGTTTGGGGTCACCGCAACATAAAGAACTGTATTGCAGGGTCATGACATTAGAAAGGTTGAAAACCACTGCTGTTTCCCTGTGAGTAAACATAAAATATCACAAGGAAATATTAAGCAAACAATAGAAAAACAATAGTAACTTCTTCATATTATGGTACAAATATTTTATCAGAAATATTGTTTTACGTAATCTTTATATTAGTGTATACATCCTTTTTCCTCTATATTAAATATTGCATAAAATAATGGATTCTATCTATTGTCTTTTATTCTTGTTCTTTTCTCTTTACTTGTACAACTTCTGATAGAATAATGCTTGCGTATTCTAAACCATCAGCTATGTTTGTTTTTACTTACAGTAATATATTGCTAGAATATTGTGTAACATGTAATAGAAACTAAGTGCAGGCTTTCTTTCTCTAAGCTATGGATATGTAATGTCTACTGCAGCAGAATCTGACATATACTCTGTGATCCATTCTGTTTTTTTCCTTTCCCTTCTGTGTGAATAATATACTACAATAGTAGCTGAAATCTATATAGCATGATCTTTTCCTTTTTTCATATTTGTGATCAGTGTTATGTTTGAACAGACCTTGGCAGTTAACAGATAATCCTGTCACACAATTACTTTTTCCTTACTGAAAAAACTTTGCTTGCATACTACCTAGCATATACTCAGTTTTCAATTTACGCTTAGCTTATGTTCCCTGTACTTGCACAATATTGTGTTTAATAGTACCTTAAACACACTTTTGGCATGATGCCACATTGTTTTCTCATGCTTGTGTTTAGCTATACTACAGTAGTGCAAGAGCTCAATCGTATTTCTTTCTACCCTTCATGTCTACGTGGCATTATAATTCAGTATACTATGGGACGGACTGAAAATTCAATGAATCTTTTTGAGTTATTTATTTTATGAGTAGGTTATTTTGGAAAGGTGGAAAACTACTTTAGACATCCAGATAAAACTTGTTTGTGACTGTATATATGTATGTGGTAGTGTTGGTTAGTTTAGTGACTGGCATTCTTTATGTATGTGGATTTCAATTTCCTATGTTCAAGTAGCTTTGTAATAGAGTGGTATTCATAATTACTTTTTTCCTTACAAATTACAAATTTCCTTACAAATTTTCTTACAAATCATGCTATCGTGTTGCCTAGAAATATGTATTACTAGGTCACAAGTATTTCCTTTTTCTGTTTGTGAGCAATGTTGTACTAGTATTGACCTCTGGCACACAGTAGGTGCTCAATATATGCTTAATTCATTGCTCTTCAGTATTAATTCTGTACTAAAATTTTCCTTACAGAGTAGCTGGTCAGAAGCTCCAGTGGTGCAATTGTTTAGTGTAAAGCACTTGTGAAACAGAGTAGCTTGTCTACATTCTTAATGTATACTTACTTTGTGACCTTTGCTGTACTAAAATTGTTCCTGTAATTCAGTAAATACTCACTGCGTGCTGTGCCTGTCGGTTTATCATATGTATCATTCTATAGAGGGTGGAAGGCAATGCATGCTTATCTCTCAATGTATAGTCGTTCCTCCCTTCTAGATGTGAGAGAAATTTTGTTAGGATCCAGTAAATCTTCTGTTAGGAGACTAATAATACACACTTGATTCCCATCACTTAGGTTAGGACAGCATGCTATTAAATTATATGTGGCATATATTATACATGCTTTGGATATTTGCCACCACTTTTAGGTACAAATAAAGTTAAAGTACTAGATGACATTTAGATCAGAAAAATTTGCTTGTTGCAATGCATTTAATTAGTTTTATTGCAACAGAAGTGTTCCAGCATATGGTAGATGTTTAAAAATATTTATTTCCTTCTTGTTATTTGGCTTTGGTATTGGACCAGAAAAGTAGGCATATATTGGAAGCATTATAGAGTTCATATACAGAGACTATATATCAGTTTATACAAGGCTAGTGCTAAGTGTATGCTAGACAGACAATGCATGCGTGTTTAATCCTTTCTTGTAGCAGGTATTCTTCTATTGTTACTCTGTTAATTAATATCTGGATATATCCATTATATATAACTGTTATATATTCTTGAATATGTTCAGTGCAACTGAATATACTCACCAATTTCTTCTGTGTATGACAAGGTGCATATTGGCATCATTCCTCACCAACATTATTGCTGAGGTTGTGATGGTATCTTCCCCATATGTGGAAAAGAATAATAACTGGCATTATCTTATATATTTATAAGATATAAGTATCACTGGGCTGGTGAGATAGCTCAGTGGTCTAACTGCCTGCCTGGCAAGTACAAGGACCGAAGTTTGATTCCCAGTACCACATGCTATTTTGACTCCACCCTGGGTGAACTTTGCCAATCACCAAAACCAGGTGTGGTGGTGCCTTCCTGTAATCCCAGTGCTAGGGAGGCTGAGACAGGAACCTGTGTAGTGATACCTTCTACCAAATACATAAGTATATTTACTTCCTGATGTATGTGAATATTGTTGTATTATAATAGTGACTGGTCTGTATACACTGAAAGTTATAGCGCTCTGAAGACTGAGGACTTCAGAAGTTGGAACGATTCCTTGTTCATGGATAGAGAGAAACTGCATTGTGAAAATGGTCATATTCCCAAAATTTTTATACATATTTAATGCAATTTCTATCAAAATATTAGAAATATACCTCACAGATCTAGACAAAATATTCCTAAAATACATCTGGAACCAGAAGAGATCTATAATAACAAAATCCAGCCTGCACAACAAAGAAAAGTCATTCTGGTAAAATCAGTATGGTATTGGCAAAAAGACAGACCTGAGCAACTAATATGAAGAGAGCAATATTCAATATAGTAATAATTCTATTTTTTGTTTAGTGTTTTTAATATTTTTATATAATTTTCAAATTCTTTTTTAAAAAATAAAAATAGCCTAAGGATCAATGGAACAAATTAGAAGATGCAAACATGACGAACACACTCAGCCATCTTATCTTTGACAAAGGGGCCAAATACTTCATTGGAAGAAAGAGAGCCTC
>PVJA010005986.1:0-66493 GCA_004027025.1 Myocastor coypus
CTCCCCTGAAGATGACGGCAAGAACCCATGCGAACTACAGCCTCATTTCAGCTCATGGCTCCCGCAACTGGCCAATGGACCAAGTCAAAGTTCCTGCCTGATGTACCAGAAAACCCCTGACAAAAGACTAGAAAGTGCTTCTTTTCCCACCTCCGCTAACAACGCTCCTAGTTCAAACAGTCACTGGGCTCTAAGTCTGCATCAGCCCAGCTGAGAGGTAAAGATGCTGGGATGGTCCCATCACCACCCATGAAGTCCATAAGCCTGGACAGAAAAGCAAACAGACCCTTCTGCCCAGGGCTGAGCAGGCAGAGCAGAGACTGCAGCTCACTGAGGCTGCTCCAAGGCCAAGGAACCTTGTTGTCTTGCCAGCTCTAGGTACTGGGCATGGGCTAGAATCTTACTTCACATAGGTAAGAGATGGGGTTTTGGTAAAGAAATGGCATCTCAGAGTAGGGCAGACCTGGGCTGATGCCTCCTTTGGCCACTTGTTAACTGTGTGACCTCAGGGAAGTTTGATAAGCTCTCTGAGCTTCAGCCACCTCATCCATATAATAGGGTAAAATCACAGTTTCCCTTGTGGGGTTGCTATAGGGATCCAATAATCTCACACAGACACTTTACTAATATTTGTTGAGTATCCTTCCTGAACCAGCCTCTGTTTTAGTGGACTGGCGCTACATCAGGACAAAGAGTTTTACAGACCTTGAAATGCAATAAACAAGTCTATTGCACCATATGTTGGGAGGTGGTTAATGGAAAGGAAAATAGAACATGGAGAACAGAATGACAGGGTGGGGTACTGGGCAGGGAACTGCAGATTGCCATGTTAGACAAGATGGTCCAGGTGGGCCTCCTTGAAAGGTGTCTTTCCAACAAAAGCCAGAACATGATGCAGTGAGCCAAGCAGGTGCTAAAGGGTGGAGCATCCCAGCCAACTGGAATGGATCATACAAAGGCCCTGGGGTGGGAGCAAACCCAGAGTGCAGCTCTGCAGGAAAGGCAGTGTGGTGAGAGGCATGTGAGCCAAGGAAGGTGAGGGAGACCAAGGCAGAGAGAAGAACAGGGTTTGTGGGAGGAGATCATTTGACCTTATTAGTCCACAGGTGTTTATACCAACTAAAACTCGAGCTACTTCCAGGGCTTTGAGCACTAGAAGGGTGATCTCGTCTCTGCTGGAGAAGGGTTTTCTCTGTTGTCATGCTGAGAACGGAAGCATAGAGAATGTGCAGCTGGTGTCTGCTACATGAGGAGCGTGTTGTAGCACATAGCGATTGCTCTTGTGAGCAATAATACTCATGGCCACAGGCAAGTAACACTTTACCCTACACAGTGGACAAACAGCCAACCTCAAAAATAGCGAAGGTGTGCTCCCTCTAGCCGCAGGAATTCTCCTCTTGCATATTCCAGTCGCCGGCCTTCCTTCCTCCTCCAGGGGATCAGGTACCAGAGAGATTGCTGCCTCTGCAGGCAGGCAGTCCCCTGCACAGTGAGCAAGCTCTTGCCATCAGAACACTGCTAGGAATCAGTCTCCAGAGGCAGCCTGCCTTCCTAAAACCCTGCTAGGGCCCTGAATCTGTGTGGCACAGTGCAAGTCTGCCCCCTCCCTTCAGAAACTGAGGACAGCAATACCCCAGGGTCTCACAATCTTGGGTCCAAAGTGACTCCATGAGGTAGATGGCATTCCCAAGAGAGAGGTGGCCAGAGGTGATGAAATCACAGGAGGTCTCTCTGGAAAAGCTGCCTCATTGCAGCCCCTGGAGATGAGCTCCAAGGAGAGGAGGAAAGCCCTGCACTGTCCTCCTGTTGTAGCAGGGAACCTTGGTGAGCAGCGAGCACCAGAGACATAAGGATAGAGATGGTCTGAAAGTCCTTGATGTTGGATAAGGACGCTGAAGCCCAGGAAGGAAGGGCGCATGGTGCCCAGGGGCACCTACTGGTGGGAACAAGCTGACAAGGGCTGCAGCTTCTTCCTCAGAGACTGTGCCACTAGCTGCTTGGGCTGCAGGAAAGTGGGCCCTTCTGGCTCTCCTTCTGGCTCCCTGGAAACCATCTAGTGGAGCCTCAGGGAGGTGGGTGAATAGGCAAGGCAGACTTGGAAACCACTGAGTTGCCCCACCCAACCTCTGGTCAAAGCTGCGGGGCCAAGGTCGGGGCTCTGGACAAAGATAAGGTAATCCACAGGCTGGGAATTCCAACAGTGACGGGAATGCGAAGAGAACCAAGCCGAGATACGGGACTGGCCCGAGGCCTCTGTGCCCTATCATCCACATCTCCCGTGAAGACCAACCCGCACTCTCTCTCACAGTGGCTGAAGTGGCAGGCTCCGGGTGACAGCTGAGAGAGGCATTGGGATGCCGCGCTTGCGGGGGGCGGGGGAGGATGGGCTCCAGAGCGCCGCTGTGGACGCGACCTCTGCCTCTCTCTGCCTCGGGATACCCCCAGCACGGGTAAAGAGGGAGCAAGGGCGGGCAAAGAGCTGCGGGACTCGGGGACAAGCTCTCGAGGGGCAGGAACCCCGCCCCCGCCCAGAAACCTCCCGGGCCCTAGTCCTGCCCGGCGCTCCCCACCCCACCCCACCCCACCCCCGCCGCCTCTGCCGTCACTCACGGCCGCTGCTCGCCGCTCGGTGGTGCGCTCCCCGCGCCACAGGCACCTGCTCGCCCCGCGCTGTGCGCTCACTTCTGGCTCACACACTGCAGACTCGGCGTCGCCGCCGTCACCCGGCCGCGTCCCCGGCCCGGCACAGCGCTCCGCCCTTCTTCCCGGCCCCCGGAGCCCACCCACCCGCCATGGCCCGAGCCAGGGCCAAAGAGTAGTGCAGCTCTTTACCCAAAGCCGGGTAAGGAGCTAAGGCCCGGGGCTACGGAAAGGGCCGGGGACCCACGGGGACAAGGACGAGCGGCCGTCTCGAGGGAAGGAGACTGGGAAGAAGACAGGGAGAGTTTAGGTGGGAGGACCCCAAGCTAAGCGGGTGCGGGGCGGAGCTGCGCTCCAGCCAGAGAGTGGTGGTCCCTCCGAGCGACCCCCGCAGAGAGAGGGGGAGTGCCAGGGCGGGGGCGGCCCTGACCGTGGCAGGAGAGGAGGGGAGAGGAGGGCGGGGTGATGCGGCGGTGGAGGCGGCTCGGCGCCCATCCACTGACCGCCCCCTCCCTTTGCTTCCCCCTCTCTCCTCCCCCTCCCCTCCTCTTTCCTGCTCCGGGTCCGCCACACCGGACCTGCTCTACCCGCTCTGCGTTGGGTCGGACGCCAGGTCTGCGCGCCGCGGCCGAGCGCCCACTCGCGTTGCGGAAAGATCCGCGGGAGAAACCGGCGGGGGCGGCGGCGGGAGAGCTCGGCGGGAGCCGGAGGAGGTGGCAGTCGGGAGCAGAACCAGAGGAAAACGGGAGACACTAGCTCGCCGCTCAGAGACGCGCACTCCCTCGGCCAGGGATGGGTCCTGGCGCAGCCCGGCCCCTTCCCGGCCCTCCGGGCAGAGACTGAAGAGAGCATCCCTGTCGTCCGGTGGATAAGCAGAGAGAGGGAGACACTGACCGATCACCAGTACCCTCTCGGCGGGACCTCGCCCGCTGTGCACTCCGCGCAGCGCCCCCAGCCGGAGCCGCGCCGGGCCAGCGGGCGAGGGAGCCGGGCTGATTGGCGGCCGCCGGTGGCCAGGGGAGGGGGCGCCGTGCGGGGCCATGGCAGGTTCCGAGGCGTCCTAGCCCTAGCGGGAGCCTGAGCCAAGCCCAAACTGCTGCCACCACTGCCTTTTCGCGCCCCGGCCCCCGCCGCCGCTGCGCCCCTGCGGGAGATGGAACAGCGGAACCGGTCCGGCGCCCTCGGATACCTGCCGCCTCTGCTGCTGCATGCCCTGCTGCTCTTCGTGGCCGACGGTGAGCGCGGGAACTTCGCTGCGGCGGTAGGCTCGGGGAACCCTCTGCGGGGGCCGCCGGAGACAGCTTGCCTCGGCTGCCACCGGGGAAAAAAAAGAAAGAAAGAAAAACAGGAGGAAAAGAAGGAAAGGGAAGGCTTCGAGGTCTCCAGCCATCCCCGTGTGCGGCCTGGGCCCAAATGGGTTGGGGGAGGAGAGTCCGGCCGGTCCGGCCGCGGAGAGGAGGATGCGGGGAGCAAGAGTTGGCGCGCCCCAGCCCAGCTCTGGTGGTGCGGCCCAGCGCGGGGGAGAAACGTGCCTGCCCCCGTCGCCCCGCCCGATCCAGGGGAAGCAGCCAGCAGTCGCGGCCAGCCTCGACACCCGCCCTGCAGCTGCCCCGCTGAACTTTGCTGGTACCTGGGGCCAGGGACCCCGGAGCAGCTGGGGAGACGGGGAGCCCAAGGCCAGCGAGAGAGCGAGCGGGAGACCGACCGCCTCGCCTTGGGTTGCCCCAAGCCCCCGCCCTGCAGCTGGTCACGCCTCTCTCTCCCCCGCCCCCAGCTACATTCACTGAAGTCCCCAAAGATGTGACAGTACGAGAAGGAGACGACATCGAAATGCCCTGCGCGTTCCGGGCCAGTGGAGCCACCTCGTACTCGCTGGAAATTCAGTGGTGGTACCTCAAGGAGCCGCCTCGGGAGCTGCTGCACGAGCTGGCGCTCAGCGTGCCCGGCGCCCGGAGCAAGGTAACCCGCCGGCTCAGGCCCGGGGGGGCAGAGGTTACCCCAGGAATGAGGCAGCAGAGGGGGTTCAGGGATGCTGCAGGGCGCCTCCCTCTCATGCAGGCCACCCTCTGCGTCCCCATAGCATTTTCTGAGTCAAAGACTGTTATCCCCAAATCTTGCCAGTTCTGAGCTGCCCTTCTGCAACCTCTCAGAACTCTATTTAGGCCCAGGCCCTAAAAACAGACAGACACCTCATCCAGCTGGCCAGTTCCTGAGACCATCGGGACCAGCATCTGACGGGTTCCTGGTGGAAGAGGCAAGATCACTTGATCCCACCTGTCTCTCCCGGCCCTCAGTCACTCTGAGTTCCCTCAGGGCACAGGGCCAAAGAGCTAAATTCCTCCGGGCTGCTTTCCAGAGGCCGACAGTGCACCGTGTGCAGGGGAAACCAGGTCACCTCTGGCTTCTCCAGGATCCGAGGGACAGCTTCCCCATGGCGAGACACTGTCTGCCTTATCATGCATATTGTCTTACACGCGCTCCAGCACACACACCCCACACCTGCACACTTGCCACCATTGTCCTCAGGGTCCCACCGAAAGATACGGCTCGCGTCAGACACACCGGCCCTTCCTTCCAGTTTTTCATGATTCCTAATTAATTAAATCGAAGATTTGGAGGAACTGAGTAGGCAAAGCAGGTGCTCTGCAGCAGAATGACACGGCCCCCCAACCCAGCTCCCTTCTTCAGGCGGCAGGTGCGTGCTAGGGTAGGCACTCCTTGTCCAAAGCCCTTGCTTGTTCCCAACTCCGCTTCCTTCTTAACAAACTACTTGAAATCCTGGAGTCTTTGGGACCTTCTGTCCTCGTCCCCTCCCCCACCCGCCAGCCAACTCCAAGTAATGTCAGGGCCTAGCCAGCCTGCATAGGATCCCCTGGCCACAGGCAGGTTTGAGTTCTCTAAGCTCGAATACCACCAGCCTAATGTCTTTCCCTCCCCTTTGCGTTTTAGGTAACAAATAAGGATGCAACTAAAATCAGCGTAAGTGTGGAGCCCAGCGTGGGCCGCGTGAGCCCCCTTCCGGCCGCTTAGCGCTGCGCAGCTCCCTGTCCTTTACCGCGCCTCCCTGGCGCTGCTCTGCAGAGCCACACAGCGGCCTGGTGTCTCTGGCTGCTTGTCGAGTCTGCACTTTTGTGTAAATCAAGGGTGCACGGCTTGAGTTCCCATAACCGTCCTGGTCGCTCACCTGTAAATTCTTCTTCCCTGGGACCGCGCACGTAGTCGGCTCAGTTTGCTCGCCTTTCTCTTGCTGCCACTTCTCCCCTCGCTGCGAGAGCGCGGCTGCTCGCCCGTGCCGCGACCCGCGTTGCCGCTTTCCACACTCTGCCTCGCCAGCACCGCGGTCCGGCGCTCCGGAGCCTCGGCAACAGCCGGCTCCCTCCGACTGCGCTCAAAGCATTGTAGGAGTTTATCCTAGCTGCGCAGGGCCCGCCTGGGGAGGAGGCGCGTGCTAGCTTTCCCAGGAGGTGCGCGGAAGTAGCTGGGCTTGGAGACCAGGAAACTCTCCCCGGTTCTGCACCGAGGCGAAAGCTCCCTGGGTGGTCAGTGAGGGCCACTGAGCGCCTCCCTCAGGCTCCAGTTTGCTGACAGGAGGGTTCCCAGCTGGAGATCAGGAGGGTCAGGCTGCAGCCACGGTGTCGCCTAGGTCCTTTGGAGGGCAGGGGTCGGGGCCTTGGGCTGTACTTGGAAAGACAGGACCCCTAGTGAGCAGAGCCCCAGCATGAGGTATTTTTGAAGGTCAAAGAGTGGGAAAGCAAAAGCTCCCAGAAGAGGAGAAAAGCAGGTGTGTGGAAAGGGGCGCAGCCGGTGGGGCTATGCCAGGTGCGGTGTCTGGTAACGAGACGAGGGCGTGGGAACTCAGGGCAGTGGGCACAGCAACACAAAGACCAAGAAGAGCTGGGGGGACCCCACACCACTGAGGAGCCAGATTTAAAAAAAAAAAAAAAGTTCTAGAAAGTACTGGGGTGTACTGGGGGTGCGATGGCAGAGTTGGGGCGCTGATAGCCCCAGCCCTAGAAGCAGGTCTAGGTTCTGCCACTCTGGGCTCTAACCCCGCTCTCTTGCAGACGGTGCGCGTCCAGGGCAATGACATCTCGCACCGGCTTCGGCTGTCGGCAGTGCGCCTGCAGGACGAGGGCGTGTACGAGTGTCGCGTGTCGGACGACAGCGACGACCACACGCAGGAGCACAAGGCCCAGGCGCTGCTGCGCGTGCTCTCGCGCTTCGCGCCGCCCAACATGCAGGCTGCAGAGGCCGTGTCGCACATCCAGAGCAGCGGGCCACGGCGCCACGGCTCCGCCAGCGCCGCCCACACCAACCACGCGGGCGCCGCGGGCCGCACCACCTCAGAGCCTGGCAGAGGCGACAAGAACCAGCTGCCTGGGAGCCCTCTTGCCGCCCACGAACCCGAAGTCCCCGAGACCGCTGCCGCCTCCGTGGCCCACACAGCTACCACCACAGTGGCGGCTGCAGCCGCGGCATCCTCAGCGTCGCCGCCACCCCGCCAGGCGGTGCTTCTGCTCCAGAGACACGGCTCAGGTAAGATGGGCGCGGGAGAAGACGTGCTCCAGCCTCTGTCGTTCTTCTTGGCCTACCTCGAATCGTTGTGGGTGCTTTCCCAGCCGTCTCCCCGCCCCCTCTTTGTCTTTCCTGTGGCCCCTAGGAGCTTTCAACCATGCGCATTTAGGAATGTCGGGGCAGCCCTGCTGCTTCAAGGCTGGAGCGCGGGTGGCTCTCTTGGTCTGGGAAACCGGACCTAGGGGCGGCGCTCCCACGGCGGGAGAACCAGGGTTATTCCTGGAGCCCTCTGTGTGCCTCGGGGCTTTTCAGCGACGCTAGCCCCGCGCTGAGATTGGGGAGAGGTAGTTAAAGGGAAGTATAAGCTCAGTTGAACACACCTTGTCCTGGACCCTATGGACAGGCCAGGCTGCCAAGCCTGTCCTCTCTTAGGCTGATGGGAGAAGGGTCCTAGGTGTGGCTCGGTCTCTACGTCCTGCTGTAATTTGCTCCAATTCCCCGTAGGGCCCTGGGGAAGGGGATAGAGCCCCACGTCGCTGTTGGGAAGACACCAGTGGTTGTGGCTGACTTCCTAGGAAGCTCGGAGGGCTGGGGAAGAGAGAATTTGGGAGAAGGGGTGTGGCAGAGCATCGCAGGGAGCAGTGGGGTCCGTGGTGAGGAAGACCTGCTGACCAGTGCGCCCCTCCCCCAAGCAGTCCCGTACTCTCCCTGCCCCCAGGTGAGCCTGAGCTCCCAGGCCTCCTCCCCCAGTCTGGTTGGAAGCAGACTGCTTGAACCCCATCCGCGATCTTCCTGTCCTGTGATGCAGAGTCCCATGGAGAGCATCTGTGCTGCCCTTACAGCACTGAGAAGGCTGGGACAGTCTGTAAAGCCTTCCCCAGGCAGGTGTGATGGACATTGTCCTGCCTCTGCCAGGACAGTCCTCAGAGTACTGCCACCTGCTGCCAGCCAAGGAAACAGGCCTGGGTTGTCCTGTGAAATGGAAGGCATAGTCTCCGGTCACGATTTTATCCCCCCTTCCTAGCTGATCGAGTCTTCACCCTGGGAACAGTTGCTGGTCCTTCTTACACATCAGTTCAGTTCTATTTTTTTCACTCCTTTATTCCCCTGTGGGAGCCACCTCTGTATCTCAACCTGTTGCCTGGATCTGGAGGCCTTGTTCCTCTCAGCTCCATGTGGGAACCCTTGGACGAGGCCCCTGGGGAAGTGAGTCAATCAGAACCTGTAGACAGCCTCCTTTGAACAACGCAAAGCTCTTCTACCTGGCCTGGAACATTCTACCACCTTTCTTTATTTCAGATAACACTAGCTACTACTACAAACTCCAATATGTTGATAGCTTGATGCGTTTCAAAAAAAATTTTTTTCTTGTTCACAACCAAGTCCAGAATAGGGCACACTGGCTTCATTCCACTTAGTTAGTTCTTCTCAGAGAATGAGGACTCTACCAGCTTCAGCTAGTGTCTGCCAGAGTTACAGAGCCAATAGGGAGGGAAGAGAGATAGCGGCTCCCCTTCTTTGCCCAGCTCCCTGGTAGAATGATGCCCTAAGACCCTAAGGCATGAGCTGTGTAGATGCATTTAGAATGGCCCTTGCTGTGTACCACACCTGGGAAATGGAGGAAAGAGCCTCTCAGCCTCTTCTGTGCTGTTTAGTTCTCTTGGGGAAAAGTAGGTGTTGAGAAGAGCAAGGTGAGTCTTTAAAGCAGGAGGCTTAGATGTGGGAAATGTTGTTTCTACCCTTGTCCATGGCCACTCCTTGGTCCAACACAGATGCACGCATCTTTGGGAAATGTACTCTTAACTTAGCAGCTGCTTTCCAGCATTCTTTGTTCACAATGGAATGGGAGGCTAAGTCCTGATGGAGTTTGCCATCTCTAGAGTCTAAGAGGCGTGTTGGAAAGGTGTTTATCAACTTCCAGTGATTGGCTTAATTGATAAAGACCCTTGCCCACCATTCCTTTGGGCTCCAGCAAGCAAACGAGCAGTAGAGGCTGAAATATCCTCTAGGGTGTCTCTTAGGCCATGGGTAGAGTGGCAAAGTAGAAGACTTGAAAGACAGAAGCCCAGACATAAGTTGTACCTGTACTACTTGGTGGCTGTGTGACTTTAGTCAAGTGTTTGAAAATTGTGACTTATCTATAAATGGACATCTATCATCCCTAACCTCAGAGGGAGCTTGTATGGAAAGTGCTGTCCATATCTTCATTATTATGGCCGTGGTCCCTAGCTCCTCTGGTTGGAAGGGAAGGAATTGGGGAAATAAATCTTGGTGGTTGGGCAGGTGGAGGCTAAGCTTTGAGGGGGACTTAAAAGCCAAGCAGAAGTGGGGCTGGGGAGATAGTTCAGTAGAATAAGTGCTTGCCTGGCAAACTCAAGGGCCTGAGTTCAAACCCCAGTTCTCCAAGAAGAAAAGAAAAAAAACCAAGTAGAATCAATAGGATTAGTTGAAAAATTTGTTCAAGGAAGGACCTTAGGAAAGACATCTATGAGAGTGAACTTGGTCTTCCCCACAAAATGATAATGAGACAAAGGTCATGAACCTGTCCCAACTTGAGTCTCTTGTCTTCTCCTACCAGAACCTGACCCATAAGCCTCGCATAACCAATTAGATTTCCAGTCTCTGTGCTGGCCATAGAACCAAATAAAAGAGTGACAAAGCTCCAGGCCTTTCATTCTCGAGACTGCAACCCCACCCAAGAAGACATGGGGTCCTCACATCAGCTGAGTTCTAATGGCACAAAGCCTAAGGTCATCCCAGCCTGTGGGATCTCAAGTCCCTGCCAGCTTCAGGACAGTATAGCAATGCTGCCTCCATAGGTCAGGGCAGCATATCCTCTCTATCTTTCCTGAGGAGGGGCATAATGTTCACTCCTGCCTAGTACCTCTGGGGTCCCTATCACCTGATAACCTCTGCCAGCTCCTCAACAGGCCACAAACCAGGCAGATATAGCTCACAAAAAACTCTGAGATTCTCTCCTGCTCTCCTCTGGCAGAGGTGGAAGGTGAGTCTCCAACTGAGAGGTCAGAAAGCCTGCATTGTGCTCAGCTCTCTATGTGAAGCCCTGAGGAAAGCCATTTTGCCATAGCCATCTCTGTGTCCCTCTCTGAGCAGAGAAAAGTAGGTTCTGTAACGTGAAATCCACAAATGCATCTGCATGGCCTTGGCGTCAAGGAAGAATCTATGCCCAGGCCTGTGTTCCATCTCTCTCAACCATGCAAGGACACCCAGGCCCTGGGCTGTCATGGCGAGTAGAGCCTGCAGGCTGTTGTGAGTGGTAGACATTAATAACTTCTCTGCAGGACTGCCTCGCCAACCATGCCTGGAGCTCGAAGGCCAGCGTGAGTCCTGCTCAGTGTCCCCAGGAGGCAGCCGGCCCGACCTAGCTCAGCCTCTCCTCCAGCAGCACAGGCTGAAGAGGGAACTGGAGGAGAGCAGCCTGAGCCTGACTTCCCCAGTTCACAGTTTTCTCAGCAGCTTAGTAGGTAGGGAGGGGTCCTCAATGCAGAGTCTGTATCAGTCAGGGTGTGGGAAGAAATAGATGGCAAGTTCAGAGTCAGTGAGGGAAGCTGAGAAAGGGTATTTTTGAAGGTGTAAACACGGTAGGGGCATCCAGCAGAGGATAGCAGCAAGAGGCTGAAGGAGTGAGGGAAGAGAGCAGTCAGCAGCAGTCAAAGAGGAGAGCTTGGGTGGACAGGACCACCTGACAGGAGCTGTGCCTGTGGTGTGGGGGTACAGCCAAGCTGCAGTGACCTGACAAGGATTTCTCTCCTCTAAATCTCCATCCATCCTCCTATCAGGGCCTCCCATGGGCCAGACTCTCCTGGAATCCAAGGTCAAGGCGCAAGGCGTGGAGGTCAGCTCAGGGCTCAGCAGATTGGAGGAGCAGAGTGGAGGGAGATGGCGGGGTCACCCCAGGCCAGGATGCAGTGCACACTCTGGCTGCTCAAGACTGCTGGCTGCTCCAGGAGTGGTCCCAGCGCACCTCTCCAGCAGGCTCCACTGTATGCTTGCTCCTAGAAAGCCATCAGAAGGAAGTGTGATGTTAAGGAGTTGAGCAAGCCACTTCAGCAATGGGGTGGGGGGGGGGGCTTCACCCATGGATGCTGATCTTCCTTTAGCTACTGCGTAGCCAGCCAGGAAAGCCCTCGCGTGCCCATATGTGCCCAGTTCAGCCAAATGCATATTTGCACTAAAAGTTCATGTGCAAAAATGCATTCGTTTCATGTCTCATTTGTCAAGAGACATTTTGGTATTTGTGCTTAAAAATAAACACGAGCAAGATTAGCAAAGCAAAGCAGGCACAGGAGGCTGGGCGCTTCTCAGCCACCTTTGTAAATCTGGCTCCTGATGAATCTGAACACTGACCAGCTTGTTAGGAACACTTTGTTGCTGATTGCCGTGGGGCAGGAGGGAGGATCTTCCAGACAAATGCTTGTAACTGGGAAAGGCGCCGCAGCGAAGCCTTAGTGCCGCCTGCAAAGAATAGTTTGTGACTGAATGGCCTGTGTGTTGGCAAGAGGTTCCCCTCTGGAGGGACCTCGGGATTAGATCATGTGTGTGAGCCTCTAATTAGCCTCAGGGCTCTGGCTGCAAGGTGAGGCGCCATGGCCCCCACAGAGAGCCGGCTGGATGTGGCAAACTGCTGCCTGGTGCCCACATGGAGAACTGGCTTGCAATATTTCAATTAATAATGAGAGAAAGACAGCCAAGGCCATAGGTGTGATGGCTTTTGAGAGACTGTTACTGCTGGGAGCTCTGGAGGGGGAGCATCCTTGGCGTCGCCATGACAACCATAAACCATGACCAAAGGGGACTGTGGGCAAGGTGAAGACACTCAGAACAACTCAGCCCATGCCCTGGTGGATGACAAAGCTGGCAGAGATAGTGCCAGTGGGACCCTGGAGATTCACAGTGCAGAAGAAGAGGGGCTCTGCATCCATAAGGACCCCAAAACTGTTGCCTTAAACAAACAGTCCACTTTTCCCTGAACTCTGATATGACATGAGGATCACAATGAACAAGAAAATAAATCTGGCAAAAGATGTTCCTGAGAAGAAAGGGTGAGGCTCCCTGAGCATCCTGAAAGAGGAAAGTTGAAAGATTTCCTAAGGGCCGTGGCTGAGCTGCACAGCTGGCAGGAGACGCCTGCCTCATCCGCGGCAGCAACCGAAGCACGTGGTGATCAGCAACACGGCTTCCTGTCTCTCACACCAGCCAGGTCAGGAGCAGGGACAGGGATGCCAGCTATGGACTTGTGTTTGAGGGATCAGGGTACCGAGGTCACTCCAGGGGAGAGAAGCTGTGCAGAGGGAGTGCCCAGCTCGGACAGCCCTGATTTGGTGGAGGCAGTCAGGGGAGGCTTCCTGCAGGCAGTGAAAGATTTCCTGCTTAAAAGAGGTGCATGGAGCTGATGTCCTTCAGCTTCGGTCAGTCCCCGGGCAGCTCCTAGCTGCTTCTCCTCCTCTTCCTACCCTGGGAACCCATCGGTGGAGGTCACGCCAAGTGCAATCCATTGTCCACTGCAGCTTTCACTCAGCAGCCAGCTGGCTCATGGCACAGCCATTCTACCAGCATCAGAGAGACCCCAGAGGGTGAGTCAGCAGCTCTTAGATTCCCTTAAGGATGTGCTGTCACCCTGGCTCTCTAGTGAGCACACTGCAGACCCCACCCCCCCCTCACACCACTCTCAGAGATGCATCTCCTTCCCTGCCGCTAATCAGAGCCCAGGCCCTTCCTAGCCTGGAGTGGCAGCCCCCAGGAGAGGAGCTGAGAGACAGCCTTTCTAAATGTCACCAGGAACCAAACCCACCAAGGAGCCTCTCATTAAACAGGCCAGGCTCACATTTTTAAAGCTCTGAATATTAAGGATTCCCCAAGCATCCATGAGGATAACTGAGGTCAAGTGCTTTTGTAATATAATATTGATTAGTTCTCTCCATGTGGACAGGGGCAAAGGCTTGGCTCTGGTCTAAACCCCAGAGCTTTATGGGGGACACCAGCATGGTTTTAAGATATTTTTGTAGCACAGGGGGGGGAAAAAACAAAGTGTAGTCTTTGTTAGTCCCCTTCCCCTGCTCTGCTGACTCTTAGCAGGCATCTCTTGGAAACTCACATCCAAAGCAGCAAGAAGTTTCACTTTGTCTTATGTAAGGGCTGCAGGAAAGTTTAAAATGATAAACAGACAGGCTCAGCCCCTGTAACTCCTGATTCCTGCCTCTCCATTATGAAGGATGACAAACCTCTTTCCCTCGGGTGATGCTTCTGGGGAAATTAGCCTGCTTGTCGATGGTTTTGGTGCTTTCAGGGAAGATGTGCTATAAATACCAAGATGGATCACCCCATTTGGCCTCCTCTGGGTTAGGGTTGAGCTGCTGTTGGTCGCTGAGCAATGGAGGTTGCTGCTCAGCGACCGAGTGTTCTCAGCAGCTAGCTGGAGTATGACCCAGGACTACGCTCTAGCCTCCTCGCCTGCCCGTGTTCTCCATGAGACAGCCCTTGAGAGAGTCCTTGCTAAGCCTGTCGCTGACACTATTGGAGACTCTGGAAAATCAGGGGTGTCCTGTTCTGTCATGAGCACTTGCTGGGCTAAAATATCAAAGCTGTTCTGGACTGGCTGGAACTGGCTCTGGTTTTCTGATTGCTTAAGCAGAGGGGTGTTTGGGAGGTGCAGAGGGAAAGGTACCAGGAAGTTGGCACATGAGCCCAAGGCCTTTGTACTGAGCTACATCCCAAACTCTTCTCTCCTTCCACCCCCGCACACACACACAGTATCTTGCTAGAGCCTACACCTGTGTCCTTCCTGTCTCAGCCATCCAAAGTGCTGGGGTTAGGGCCATGGGCCAGCACACCCACACAGAGTTTCTTGGGGCTTGGTGTCAGCTCAGAATAAGAAGCCAAACTGGACCTTTAGAAGTGTTTTTTTCCCAGCCCCGCACACACTTACTCTGCTGTGTTCATGGGCCCTACTTTGTCCAGCTAACAAATTACCAGGTCTGCCCTGGGTGGGGGACAGAGAGCACTACAGTCCTTGAAGGCCAAGTGTTACCTGAAGCTCCCCACAAGGCCCCAGAGCACCCTGTGCTGTTAGGGTCAAGCCCAAGGGAAATGACCCAGCCAAGTCAATCCTCTGGAAACCTGTCCATTATGACAGGAGTTCTCCTGTCAGGAGCACTCACTCACAGGCAGGCCAGCGCTGGAGTCGGAGCTCCCCGGCTTCAGGTCATCAGCTCACTCACCCATGTGTGCCTCCTTACGGACCTCGTCATCCATAAGGACCATGCTTCCCAGTTTCCAGGTGTATCTCACCTCATGGGACTCACTGCCAACTCCATCACTTTCCATGTGCCAGTTCCCTCATCTGTTACCATCTTCATGGGTCCAGTTCCCACACTAGGGACAAAGTGAAAGGATCCAAGAGATAACCCATGAAAGGATGCTAGCATCGCACAGAGCCTAGCATTTAGTAAGCGCTCGGTTGATGCTGTCTTGTCAGAATGGCATTAAGTTTATGGAGGCACATTAAGCAGCACAGGGTAGCCCTGGACTGAATTACCACTCCAGAATCCAGTCTTCTCTCTCCCAGGCTGGTTGGGGGAGGAGAGTAGGTAGTAGGAAGTGAAGGTTGATGCTGTATCCTCCTGCCTCCCTGATTGGGGCTATTTTGCATGAGTCAAGAGCTCCTTGGTATAACAGGACATCTTAATTATTGTTCCTCTTGCTCCAGCAGATAATTAAATCACCATGTTTACACGGTGCCCCATGGATCCTACTGTGCCAGTGGGAGAGCCACACATGCATGGCGCTGGCTTTGCTCTGTTGCTCTAGCTGAGGGACCATTGCTGAGGGACCATTGCTCTAGCTGAGGGATCCAGGCTGCAAGGCAAGGCTGGTATTTGCAGGACTGCAATCCATGGCAAATGAGAGCAGGTGGGAGAAGGTCCTCTCATGGTGTCAAGGAACCCATGAGTCTCTGATCTAAGGCAGACTCTTAACTGTGAGTCCCTATACAAAATAAAAGTTACACACTTCCAACATTCAAAGACATAAGATAAACACTACCACTCCAAAAGGCATACACAACAGCAAGCCTTGGGGCCAAAGTCCAAAATCCAGCAGAGCAAATATTAAATCTGTAGGTCTTTGTGGAACATCTGAAGTAATCTGTGGCAAATTATGAGCTCCATGTGGCTCCACCCCTATGATACTCTTGGTGGTAGCTCCTATGGCTTTCCTCTTAGACCAGCTTTGCTCCCTCCTTGCAGTTTCCCTTCGATGATCCATATTCCTGGTTTTTCCAAACTTCTGGGGTTTCCACTGAATAGGCTTCTTGTGTACAGCTTTACACGCTGCCTTCTCAGGGACACACTGCCTGGCCTCCCACACCTTCTTGTGAATCCAGGTGGAAGCCTTCTTATCCTCAGAACTCCTGCATTCTGAATGCACCTAAAAGCAATGCCATGTGGATGATGCCAAGGTCTGCTGTCAGCTGGAGCAGTAGCCAGGCTTCCTTCTCTCTTAGATGTAGGGGTTGAGTGCCTGGATTGATGAAGACTCTGACCCTGATTCCAATGAACAAATTCTCCATACAGGTGCCATTTTGGAACCTGGCGTGGCCACTACCACCACTGTGGAACGTGGGCCTCTACAGGTTTCTCCTCAAGGCAAAGTACTCTCTCCCTTGCAATTCTGAGGCTGCAAAGGGTGGACGCCTGCTGCCTCCTGTGATGCCCTCAGGCCGTCCTTTTGAATCTCTACTTCCTTCCCAGCAACAGAGATTCTCTCAGCTCTATTTTGGCAGTTCATCCTGGTGCTAGCATTCTGGCTAAACTCACATTTGAAATCCTCTTGCTGTATTCTTTGCTCTTGATTCTCAACATAAATCTGGACAAAAGCCCCCATTTATAGCCATACTACCACCCGAATATTTGGCTGCTTTGAAATATCTTTTGGAAGATTAATCAGTCGACCATCCTTAATCTCAGTCTCAGGCAAAGTCTCTGGACATGAGCAAAATTCAATCTTTGGGCCAAGCCATAACATAAATCATCTGGAATGCAGCAACCAATGCTGTCCTTCTTCCCAGTAGAAATGTCTCCAGCCTGCTCTTTAGAGGTAGGCTTCCTGTCAGTCTTGTGGTCTCAGCTCTGACCAGAATCTCCCAAACAGAACAGCCAAAGCAGTTCGAGTTGTTCACAAGTAGACAACCCCTCCAAACATTTCCTATCTCTTCCCATAAGCCATTCCCAAAAGTTTTGCAAACCACAGCAACAACCCTACTCCTGTGGTACAAATGCTCTCAGTTATTCTCCTCTCATCACTGGGACAAATACCTGGCACCCAAAATGAAGGAAGGAAAGGTTTATTCAACTCACAGTTACTAGAGGTTTCAGTCCCTATTCAGCTGGCTCTGAGGTTGAGTAGTAGAGGGCAGAGAGCATCCAGTTCATGGTGGCCAAACAGCAAAAATGGCAACAGAGAGAGAGTCTGTCTCTCTGTCTCTCTTATGTTACACTCTGGCTGTCTGCCCCAGGCTGGGTGTAACACTCACGCTCATAATCCCAGAAGTACTAAGACCCATAATCCCTGTGGACCATGAGTCAATCTCAAACTGTGGAAGTCTCCAGCATGAAGCTTTGGTGGGGGACAACTAGACACAAACCATAACACAGGTCAAGGATTAGGAGCTTTTCAGAAAATCAGAGAGATCCAGTCCCTGCTTCAGGATGGGACTCACAATCTAGCTGTGGTGGCCAGATCATGCAGGAGGTGCTCTGTGAATGAAAGGGTTCGGTGGGAACATAGAAAGGCCGAGGAAGAGGGAGCCCAGGGTGAGCTAGTTGTTGGCAAAATAACTTCCATGCCCTTGCAGTGAGTGGGATCTCATCCACTCACTGGATGTTCCTGACATTTCCTTTCCTGTCCCACAGGAATGATGATTCTTTCTCATTGCTTTATTTCTACTGCCCTAGATTCACTAGACCTGAAGCTAGTTCACTCATTCATTCATTCATTCATTCATTTGTTCATTCACTGAATATCCATCAAGCACTATTTATCTGTAGCAACTCTTCTAAACACCAAGGGAAGGCCTTGGGCAAGACTAATGAGGTACGCAACCTGAGAGCGAGAGATAGATGTAGTCAAACCAGCACATCCCTGGTGAACGTCGGCAACTTTGGCAGCTGTGCTAAAGGGGAGATCCAGGGTTGCAGCAGCTAAAAGTAGAGGACTTGAACCAGAGGAAGTGATGTTTGAGCTGTGATCATCGGGTGGACCCTTAAGAGTTGGCTTGATAAATGAAGGAGAATGAATTTGTACCATTTGCAGGACACTGGATGAAGTAATTCTGACATAAAAAAAAAATTGGATATTGCATGGTTTATCTTACACAGGTCACCCAAAATATAGGTAATAAAATAAAATAAAGATGGTAGAAAACAAGGAGCCTGACATTTGGAGCTGGGGAAGGGTCCTGGGGGTGGAGAAAGGAAAGCAGAGGGAGAGAGTGAAGGGATCAAAGTAATCAGGATATGTGCTGTGAGACCAAAGCACACAGTCACATTGTAAAAACGTCTTACTATAAAAACACATTGCAGTTGATTTCCCTCAGAATGATCCTCTTTTCTTCAAACACATGTGTCCCTTCATTGCTCCTGCTTTCCGAAGCAGTTCTGGAAGTCCTCTTTCCTGGGGGTCTTTCTAAATGTGATCAAAAACTACTATGGTCAGTGCTGCTGCCAGGCACTATCTGGCAGAAAGGCAGGCTGGTGGGAATATCGGTGGGCATCTTCACCCACCTTGCTCTCTGAACTCTGTACTGTGTAACTTCTGGCTCTTAATCCAAATGAAAGTGACTGAAAGGTAGCCACATTGACTTGATACAGGGTATCAAGGCAGCCACAAAAGGACAACTAAACAATTTCTGCACTGCTCGAGAAAGTGGCAAGCACAATGCATAAGTGTGTTCTCAGTGAGAGGAAATACTTTTAGGGGGAGTAATGACCTTGTGTCTTACACAAGTATAATTTTTTTAAGTTTATACATTCACTGTATTTTTTATCATACCTCATGTATATGTACCAGTTCCTCAAAACAAACATAACTATTACACATGCAAGTGTACAATAATATTTTTATAAAGCGTTTGGGTAGGTAACACGAGGTAATGTAGAGGCCATGTAAAAGAAGAGGGAATGCCACATGCAAAGATTCTGTAGTAGGATGGATCCAGGGAAATATGACAACCTAACAGAAGATTATTGTGGCAGGGAAAGCAGGCAGAAGCAAAGAGAAAATGAAGGAAAGGAGAGTTCACTGGTCTAGAGTCATATTGTAAGGCTTTATGAGGGAATAGAGGATTTAGGCTAGGGCGGCGGAAGGGTGTGATGCTATGGAAAGTGTACCCCCGGCTGCAGCATGGAGAAAAGCAGTGACCGAGCCCAGAGATGGAAATTATGCTAAGCTGGGTGGGTAGATGGATGTCTTAGATGGGTGAGTGGGTGGAAAAACAGATAACCCATAGGTGAGCAGAGGGAACGATATGTGTGTGGATGAACAAGAAGACGAGGCAGGGGTGGAAGGAAGGCTGGGTAGATAGGTGGATGCATGGAAGAATGGAATAGGAGTGTGTGGATGGACGGATGGATGGATGGATGGATGGATGGATGGATGGATGGATGAGAGGACTGGGAATGGGAGGAAGATGCATAACTAATGGGTGGAAAGCTGGTGAATGGCAGGTACATGGATGCATGCATGAGTGGTTGTGTGGGTAACCTATAGATGGAAAGATGGCCCGAGGTGGGATCCAGGTTGAGCTTGCAGGAAGGTAAGATTGGAGTTACACAAATTCCCAGAATGGAGTCCTTGGCAGTGATGCTGCACATTTGGCCCATGTCTTTTAAGACCCAGACCCTATAAGAGAAGCCCCAGGTAATAGTATGGCCCGCAATTCCAGGGCAGCCCATATTTCTGCTTGCAGTCCCTGGGCCACCATGCACAGATAGGAAGGACAGGCTGAGCAAGTGGACACAGCCGCTTCAGAGCTGCCTCCAGCTGCCCTAGCCAATCCACCCTCTGGGACAGGGCAGGGGACCTCTCCATCTCCTCAACACTAAGCACTCTGGTAGATAGAGCCTGGCCCCAACTTGCTGGTTATTGTTCATATAAAAATTAACATAGCTGTGTTCTTTTTTTTTCCCAAGCATTTATAAACTCAAATCTCCAGGTGGGCAAATGAATAACTATTCACATTAAAGACTAGTGTAACAAAAAATACACAAGGCAATAATTCATAATACATTCTATTCTACAGAGGCATATTTTAATGCGTGACATGTCCTAGGCAGCTCCTCCATGCTAATTCTATTTAATGAGCACATGTTACAGAATTTTCAGAGCACTGTCCCTGGGCAGTTAAAATGTGCTAACCTTTGTGGTTAAATTGTATATCTAAAGAAAAGCCTCCGGTGAGCAAAGAAGGAAATATTCAGGCCTCACTGAGGCGAATCCGAGAGGAAGGTTGTAGCAGGAAAGGCCTGTAATTCTGCTGGGCCCCTGGGTGTGCAGGCCTCTGACACCTTCTTCTCCTCCCCAAGCCCAGGACTGTGTCCAGAATTCTTGTCTTTGTAAGGCCAGGTCTCCTCTGATGAGAGGATGGGCTGACTCCTCGGGGTGGGGGATGGGGGGTCGCTGAGCAGATGTTGAGAGCCTGCTCTCTGCTGTCCCCTGGAGGAACTGTGACACACTGATTTGAGGGACGCAAAGGCTATTACGAGAGAGGCCAGGTGTCCCAGAAGTGAGTTATGGGATCCACTTCTCCCAAATCCTGACTGGGTCCCCACTCCCCATGTGTAGTGAGCACACCAGCTCTAGAATCCACAAGTCTAAGAGTTTTAGGTTTGGAAAGGGCTATTAGAAAACCTGTGGGGAGTGGTTCCCAAACTGTGTTCCTTGGATCCCTGGGCCCCAGTTTCACCTAGGGTTCCATTGCCAATGGACTTATGTATTAGCAGGAAAGAGAAATTAACTGCTTTAAATTATTTAAAAATAACTAGTAGGCTCAAAATATATTCATACATAATCTACATAATTTTATATATTTCATTACATAAATGATACAGAATATTCAAAATCTACAAATATTTTACACACATATGCCATCTTCTAAGTCAGAAATATTTAGTGTGTGGTACCAGGACCTGATCCCATGGCTTTCTGACTGAGCTACGCTCCCAGACCCTTTTTTTTTTTTTTTTTCCAGTTTATTTACTTATTTACTTATTTATTTAAAATTTAACAATGGTTATATTACATATTTTTATCATCGGATCAGTTCAGATTAATAGATATAGGTATATAAGATTGATCAAACAATTAAACATTAACACTTTCAATAAACATTACTTTTTTTTTTTTTTAACAGTTGACACACTGCATATTGTCCTCACAATAGTTATACAGAGCACAGGGTGTGGACATGACACAGCTTCCAATTGATATTGGTAAGGAAAGAAAAAAATTTAAGATAGAGTTCTGCTAAATTTCTGAGTTATCCAGATTAGACTCAAATTTACAGTCCTGCTACCTCAGGCTCCCCACACACTGACATTATAGACATTGCCACGCCCAGGTCGGAGCGAGAAATTTAAAGTGCTTTACAAAACTGCATGCAGGCATGGTAGAATTAAAAACATTTTCTGGGCTGAGGACATAGCCCAGCAGTCCAAGCACCCCACCTGGCAAGTGCAAGGACCTGAGTTCAATCCCAGATACTGCATGCCCCGCTGGCCCCAGAACCTCAGGAGCCAAAACGAGGAGTGGTGGGTGGCGCACACCCATAATCTCTGTGCTAGGGAGGCTGAGACAAGAGGGTCACTACAAGTCCGAGCCCTGTAGCGAGACCCTGTACCACAAAAATGAATAAGTGAAAGTTTTTTTAAAAATATAAGATAAAACCTTTTTCATAAAGAAACTGAATAAAGATACAAAAAAATGAATGTTTTGTTATACAGGTCTTGCTTCGACTTGCCCTTGACCACCCAGCAAGGAAAAGAAAAAAAAATGCTTAATTACAATGCATGAAATGCAGAGTTAGATTGGTGAGATGAGCTTTAGGAAGCTTAGATTCAATAGCCTCCAACATCATAAGCTTCACTAGTGGCCCACTGCAATTGCAGAACATTTGACTGTGTATATATCTGCTTCCTCTTAGTCCAAAGAGAAGCATATTCTTTTCCCTTTTTTTTTTTTCTTTTTCTAAGCAACATCAATAGGGAGGTGGTTCATGCCCACACACTGTACTCTGTAGAACGATTGTGAGGACAATATGCAATATGTCAACTTTCAAAAAAAAAGAAAGGGGAAAAGAGAAAAAAAAAAAAAGTAATGTTGATTTAGAAGGGTTAATGTTTAATTGTTTGATCAATCTTATATAACTATATGTATTAATCTAAACTGATCTGATGATGAAAATATGTAATATAACCATTGTTAAATTTAAATAATAAAAAATATTAAATAAAAAAATGAAAGTAGAAAGGTGAGGTGAGCCTGAGGACAGTCAGGCAAAGAGATGTGTCAGGAGCCCCAGGTGTCAGTCAGGCCAACACAATGACCTGTGCCCCACAGGCGCCCCACAGATAGGCCTGCCAGACTGCTGGCATTTGCAGGTGAGAAGGGGATTCTGCAGAAGACTCCTCTGGCCCACTGTCTGCTGCAGGAGGAGCATCAGGGGTGTCTAAGCGAGGCTTTCCTTCATTTTTTCAACAGGCCTGGTGCAGGGGCCTCACCCTGGGCAGCATGCACAGGATGGGTGCACGCTGCTGACACCGTCGTGGTCTCTGCCCTCTCAAGCTCCACTCTGGCAGAGGAGACCTTCAGATGTGTCAGTTACTCTTCTCTCGTTGCTGGGACAAACATCTGACACTCAAAATAAAGGAAGGGAAAGTTTACTTAGCTCATAGTTAATGGGGGTTATAGCCTATACTCGGCTGGCTCCAAGGCTGAGCGGGGCACAGGGCAGAGGGCAGCCTTCCGTGGCCTCGACAGAGAGCAGAGCAAATGGTAGGTGGAGTGGCAACAGTGGCCCCTGAAAGCAAGTCAGTCTCCTTTATGTTGCCCTCAGGCTATCTGCCCAGGCTGGGTGTAGCCCTCATACCCATCATCCCAGCAGCACTCGCACCCATAACCCCAGGGGATCATGAGTTAATCACAAACTCTAGAAGTCTACCCATGACTGCATGAGGCTGTAGGGGAACAATTAGACACAAACCATAGCACAGTGTCAGATGGTAACCACATCTGTGGTTGCCCAAATACAGCCCAAAAATACTCGACTCACTCTGGAATCTGTGGAGCAAAGGAACCCTCTGGGTCCGTGTGTGAAGGAGACTTGGGTGAAGAAGAAGGACACGGGATCAGCTCTGTGCTGTGCCCTAGGGAAAAGCAGGCACAGGGTGCCAGACAAGCTGGGATAACGTGTAACTGGGAGCCAGGTAAAAGGGTCACTCTGGCTGGGTGGAGGAGGACCGGGGACGAGGTCTAGTTGAGTCAGTACATGGAGGAAGGCAGTCAGGAGCGGGTAGCAGCTGCCCTGGGGATAGCTGACACAGCGGGAGGGAGACCAAAAGAACCTGGGCAGGATGGCCCAGGCCAGCAAAAAGCCAGGAAGCTGGTAGCTTAAGAGCTGTCCTAAGCTGGGTGCCGTGCGCATGTCTATGATGCCAGCACTTAAGAATTTGGAAGCCGAAGCCGGAGGATCAGGAATCCAAACCCCCTCATGGGCAAAATAAACGGTGCTGGGGATGTAGGCAAGAACAAAGGCCCTGGATTTGATGCTTGGGAAAAAAGCTTGAACCCAAGTTCGAGAGTCACCCTGCTGGCTTGTGCAGGAGCAGGTGGCAGACAAAGGCTTGGAGGCAGGAGTGTAGATACTTTGGCCTCTGTGTGGGAGTCTGGTTTGCTTGGATCTTGGAACCCTCAGGAGTGTGAGGATAGGGAAAGAGGTGCCTGTCTAGTCAATGAGTCCAAAAGGGCTGCAGATGGCTGAGGATTCCAGATTTAATGGCCAGGAACCAGGGATTCACTGACCACAACCCTCTACCACCCACTCACCAGCCATGTACCTCAAGCAAGTTACTCAGGACAGGAAAGTGTCTTTTACCTCCTAAAGCCACTAAGAGAGTTAGAGGCGGAGTCTCACAACGTTGGGTATGGTTCTTGGGACTGAAACTTTTAGGGTGCCTGTGAGCACTCTACAGCCCCAAAGATTATGAAATCCAGATGTGGGGCTTCCCAGGTGAAGACGGGGCTTATGGAAAGGTAGCCCAACACCCATCAACTGAGTGGTGTGATGCCCACGGCGCCACGGTGATCCTGGCTGTTACCCAGCAACAGAGAAAGGACATGTTCACCTTTTACATTAAATGACACCACCGTGGAAGATTATTTGGGGTAAGACGCCATTTCAAAAGAAACAGGAAGCTGAAGGGAAGGTCACAACAAAGTTGACCGCATTAGCAAGCATCATCAGTATCAGAATTCATGGAAAATGTCTCCCATCTTCCCCTCGGAAGTTAGCAGAGAGCCAGCAGAGAGGCGTGCTCCTGCTCTTGCACTCTGACTGGTGGTAGCATGCTGATATTCAGCATGCAGACAGGGCCACATTGCCTGGATTCGGGTCCCGGCCCTGCCAGTTACCTTAGTTGGCACTGATAGACCCCTCAGATGCTCTAGTACATATCAGTAATACTTTTCTATAAGTACCAGCTGTGAATGAGCAATATGATGAATCTCTATATTTTTTTAGAAATGTATTATACCCTGGCATGGTGGTGTACATCTGTAGTTTCAGCACTTGGGAGGCTGTGACAGGAGGATTGCCACAAATTCAAGGCCAGTCTGGCCTATGTGGTGAGTTCAAGGTCAGCCTGAGCTCCCTAGATATACTCTGTCTCAATTTTTTTGGGGGGGTGCGGGGACTGAATTCAGGCCCTTTTGCTTACCAGGCAAGCCCCCCTCCAAAAAAAATTTTTTATTGCAGTAAAAGACAGCCTGCTGGGACTGGGGAGATAGCTCAGTAAAATAAGCATTTGCCTGGCAAGGGCAAGGTTCTGAGTTCAATCCCCGATTCAAAAAAAAAGACAAACTGCTATTAGTTCCCCTCAAAATATTCCTTGCTCCTTTGGGTAGATCCATCCTTCATTTTGCCACTTTCTGAAGTATTTCTGGAAGTCCTCCTTCCTGAATATCTTTTAGCTGTGCTGTTGTGACCTCCTCAGTAGCCATTTACTTGCCACAATCATTTCATTGTGAGGAAAAAGTCAGGAGCCACATGGCGCCAGGTCTGGTGAACAAGGAGGATGGGCACCCCGCGTGCGCTCCTACAGACTTGCCTGTCTGTTGGGTGAATCTGCTGCCCAATGCCACCCCATCCCATAAACATGACACCAAAGGGGGCTTCCAGAAGGGCTTGACAAAGTGCCAGGAACGATAGGATAAGTCATTGGAAATAAGGGGGAGTATCTTGAGAGGAGCTGATAGCATTCACCCTACATTTTGATCACCCTTGTATGTCTCTACCACTATCTGGGAAACACTTGTACTAAGATGTATCCATTCTTTATCAGAATCTCAAATAGGACTGGGTGTCCTATACTGTGTCCCACAACCTTGGCCTTTAAGACATCACTTTGTCCCCACAGGTCTCAGGGTCCCCCACTGCAAGCAGAGATAGAAGAACAAACTCCTAGCACAGGAGGGCGCTACAGTGCGCGACCCTGGGACCCGCAGGCTATGTTTGCCACAAGTCTCCCCAGCTGTTTGGGCTGGCTGGGATCACTCTCTGCTGCAGTTACCAGCTCCTGGACATCACGGGACTCTGATCCAGGATATGGGTGGGGCTCCTACTCGGAAGGCCTCTGGTTTTGGGCTACTACCCAAAGAGATAGGATGGCTGAGAAAAGTATTTACAGGGGAGAAAGGTGTGGGGCAACATGAATAGCATAGAATTGTGCAGAGTCCTCGGTGCAGGGAGAGCTCATAAGAGACTGGTCAGACCTTGCTGAGGAAAAGGTAAGCTGGTCATCCCACAGGCCAGGGGCCAGCAGGGACCAGTGGACCAGAGCACACGGCTGGCAGGAAGGGCTGAGGAGGGCCAAGGATAAACCCCATGTGTGGCTCGTCCACCTGGGGGCAGGAGTCAGCGTGTGTTCCAGGTGGTCTGAAGGGAGAGCGCAGGTACAGGTGGTGAAGCCTGAAGGCCAGTCTATGGCAAGGAAAGACCAGCATGGCGGTGACCCACCTCTGCTTCTATTCACTCCAGGAGGACCTGGGCTCCATTCCATCAGCCCTGAGGCCCCAGGCTCAGCCAAAGTGATGTCCACAGGAGGAAAGTTTGTCTGAGAACCCAGGAGCTAGCTGCCAGGCCTGGACAGCTAGAGGAGCTAGCAGTCAGCACAGGAGTCAGCACGGTCCAGAGCGTGGGCATCTCGCACGCAGTCAGCGGTCCCACATCTCCCACTGGACTTTCCTTTAAAGTACTCCGATTTCTTTAAGACCTAGAGATATTAGTTGCTCCTACTTTTTCGTCCCAGTTACTAACATGCATTAATTTTACAGCAGAAATTAATTCCACCTAAACAAATTCTGTTAGTGCTCAATTATTCTTCATCGACTCCCTTTGAATAAATATCCATGAAGAGACTTTAATTAAAATGTCAACAAGGGAAGGAGGCTGGTGAGTTGGAATCTTCTCACTCAGCAGTGAGCTGGACCAGGCTGTCCTCCAGGAGAGAGCAGACAGCCAGGCTTGCCCCTACCTCTGGGGAAGGCTTGTGGCTCCACGAAGATGGGGTGTAAGCCACGCCCCTGCCCCACCGATAACCGTGCCCCATCCTGCACCAGGCCTGGCTCAGAGGCTTCAAGCTCTGGGCAGTAAAGGGGGTGGTATGGGGGTAAACATAAGTAATGCAAGCTGAACCCCTAAAGCCCAGTTGCCAAGGGGCAGGGGCTGTGACTTGAAACTCACCCCACCTTGGTCAGGGTCAGGAGGGAGGGAGGAAGGGGAACTCCTACCCAGGACAGCCAGCCACAGGCCTGCCCCAGTCTACCACAGCCTGGTGGGAAAGCAAGACCAGGCTTGCTGGCTCTTGGGTCTTTAGAAAGCCTATCCCAATGTTTTCATGGAGATGTTCCCTTATTCTTGTACCTCAGCTTGGAATTTACAACTTTTAAAACTCTGCGTAGCACACACCACGCTGGGAGGCTGAGGCAGGAGGATCACACATTGGAGCCTAGCTTGGGCAACTTAGCTGTTTAGCAGGACATTTTGTCAAAATTTTAAAAATTAAAGAAGGGATGATGATAAGCTCAGTGTGGAAGCCCTGCGTTCAGAAATAAATAAATTATTATATAAATAAGTCAGATATGGTAGTGCACACCTGTAATCCCAGCACTTGGGAGACAGAGACAAGGAGATCACCACAAGTTCAAGGCCAGTCTGAGCTACACAGTGAGTCTAAGACCAGCCTAAACCACATAGCAGGACGTGTCATGATAGATAGATAGATAGATAGATAGATAGATAGATAGATAGATAGATAATTATCTATGAAAGCCCCAAATGAGACCAGAAAGACAGGCTCACCCTCAAGCCTCCACTTTTTGCCTTCACATTGTCCCAGGGTCTGCAGAAAATAGCACTTTGTAACCAGTAATGTAGGCAGCAGGGACTCTGGGAAACTATGAAGAAGAGTACAGGGCCAGGCTGCAAGAGCGCCTCAGGGCAGCCCCTGACTCTGCCTTGAGCACTGGCCTCAGCACCTGTACATACACATGGAAAGGGAAAGCCAGGCTGGCTCCTAAAGGCCCGCTCTGTTCTCGCTCCACATCGCTTGGCCCTAGAAGCTCCAGGAGGGAACCTTGTCCTTCAGAACTGGGCTGCAGCCAGCTCTGTACTCAGAGTGGGCCCCAGGCAGTCGAGGCAGGATGAAGGCAAGAAACAGAGAGCAGAGGGTAAGAGTCACTTCCTTCCCCACTGCCTCAGAAAGAGACCTGTATAGCCATGAAGGAACACTGAAGAGCAGCCCAGAAAGGCCACAGTTGCCACTTGAGGGCAGCTTCTTACTTTGTCTCCTTCTCAGAAGGAAGCAAAAAAGGACAAGAAATAGAATTGACTACCCAGGCTCAAAGGGCCCCATCCGGAGCCCTCAGTCTGGTTCCCCCTTTCCTACCCCAGAAGGCTTCCTTCAAAAGCCAAGTTGTATCAGCACAAAGTGGCCTTGATCTGCTCAACAGACAGTCACCCTGACCTTGGGGTCCTTGTGGTAGTTCTTCATCCAAGCTCACCGTCACCCTGGCTTTCCTCACCAAAGGCTAGACAGTATCAATCCTCAGAGTAGCAAGAGACACAACCAGCCCACTGACTTTAAAAGATCGTATTTTTACTTACTCTTCTCAAACTAGAAGGAAGGAAGGAAAGAAAGAAAGAAAGAAAGAAAGAAAGAAAGAAAGAAAGAAAGAAAGAAAGACCGAAACTGAAAAACCTCAGAGTGTAATCTGCTTGCAAACTGCTGACCCAGGCCGTCTTCTGCACCCCCACCACTGCAGCTCCAGGCATTCGGCCAATGTGAGGAAGCCAGCTGGGTCCACCAGTTCTGCAGCCCCCCACCCCGAAAGGACTCCTCAGCCTGGGCTTCACGACATGAGCCAGAACCCACAGCACTGAGAAGTCCAGGCTGGAGTGTGCGGGTGACCAGTGGCCACACCCACATCCCCTTCGGTGCTTGACTCAGTGGCATGGCCCTGAGGGATGTGGGTGACTGTGGGTCTCGGATCATGTCCTAAACATGGCCCTGCCATTTAATTCCACCTCCATGCACTAAGAGGCCTCAAAGCTTCCACATTCCTTCCTGCCAGGACTTTAGAATTTGTCATTCCTGGATCGATGGAGATGAGAAGGGGGGGAACGGGGGTGAATGTCCCCATTATGTTCCTTTGGAATCTCTTTTAAGTGGCTCCAGTGTATCTTTCATCCTGCTCCCTATCTAAATAATAAAAATTAATATCTTAATTGGTAGCCGGGCGTGGTGGCTCACGCCTGTAATCCCAGCACTCGGGAGGCTGAGGCAGGAGGATTGGTGCGAGTTCGAGACCAGCCTGGGCTACAAAAGTGAGCGCAGGACCAGCCTCAACTGCATAGCGAGACCCTGTCTCAAAAAGACAAAAAAAAAAAAAAAAAAGAAATAATATCTTAATTGGCATCTTAATCTGGAGCCAGAGGCTTTGATTTCTTATAGAATGATTAGCCAAGTGGTGATGCTCATTGAATGTACAGGCCCAGTCAGCTGCTCTGCTGTCAGAGGGCTTCCCTCACCTCCTGAGCAGTCTTAATCATGCCAAGTAAACTTCTGTATGATCCAGTGCTATTCCTGGTACTTTTCAGGAAGGGAGAAAATAGATCAAGAGGCAGTTAGCATCCAATCAGTACAAGCAGCCTCTGAGCTCAGCCCTGTACATAGGAGCACAGATGTCTCTGAGCCCCATCAGGAAAGAGGTCACCTTGCAGGGAAAAGACCCTACCTCCGCTGAGCTAAATGAACTAACTTGGACCCTACACTGGAGGTCAAGATGAGCTGGATCAGGCAGGATGGTGCCCGCCTGTCAGCCCAGCTCTAGGGAGGAAGCTGAGGCAGGAGGGTTGCTGTGAGTTCAAAACCAGCCCGGGCTATGTAATGGGTTCAAGCCAAGCCCAAACCAAAAGTGTCTCAAAAAGAAAACATAAAAGGGACCTGCCATTTCACACAGCAAGAGGCCATCTTGGCTCCCTAAGGGAGGTAGATACTTGGACTCCAAATGCAGAGGGGCCACAGCTACATATTAGACATAGGTCAGTCTCTCTCCAACATGAAAGCCATATAAGAATAGGGAGAACCCTCGGCTCCAAGACCCCTCAACTCCAAACCTTTGCTGATATAAAGATCCCACTTCTTCCAGGCAAAGCCTAGAAACCAGTCTTCCCTGTCTGCACTAATTTCAGCCAAGAAAGTAGAACAGTGTTTGTGTGCCCGATGAAGCATTCGACAAACAGTTCCACATCCTTGGTTCTTCTTTCACCAAAGATCCAAGGATGTCTTAAAATAAGTGGTCAAGCAGGTAGTTTCCCCTGCCTGTCCTGACCTAGGTACATTCTTGAGAGAGAGCAAGACACCACCCAAATTAGTTCTTCTCCATTCTTGTGCAGAGAGGTAGCTCTACTGGCTCTTTCTGAAGGCCAGTTTGCATGGCACTGGACTCTGAGGCTCTTTTCTTTACTTGCTTGTGTGTATTAGCTTTTGCTACGTACCCGAGGACCCTAACATTCCGTGGTTTTGGTGTGGCACCATAACTGTCTACTTAGCTCACGATCCTGTGCTCCATGACTTGGACGGGGCTCAGCTGGACAGTTCTTCTGCTGGTCTCAGTTGGGCTCATGCAGGCAATTAGTGCCAGTTTACTTGTGTCTTAGTTATTTTTTACTTATTGCTGGGACAAATACCCGACACCACAAAATGAAGGAAGGAAAGATTTATTAAGCTCAGTTTGTGAAGGTTATAGTTTATACTTCGCTGGCTCTAAGATGACAGAAAACAATGAAGAGCAGAGGAGGAGCAACAGCTGTGGCATCCATCAAGCCTCTCTCTTCTAAATTCTGTGCCGGCACACAGCTCCTCCAAAGTGGCGTGGCTGTGAAGATCAAGCTCCTCCAAACACGAGGACTTCTCCAAGGAAGCAGACAGGGAAGGGCGGGGCTGGTCTGATCACACAAAGTCTTCTTCAACTGTTTTTTTACATTTTCTGTGCTGAGTCACTCTGGGGTGGCCCCATCCAGCCCTAGAGTGGAACCAATCACATCCCGGGGCAGGCCTTCTGCATCCTGCAGGATGGGACCCCCACGGCCTGGAACCAGCCGAGCCCATCCAGTCAAGCTTCCTCAAGTTGACACAATGTATCGACTACCACAACTTGAGTGCTGCTTGACAGGGTCCTCAGCTAGAATATCTCATGCTCTTATCCCCCAGCCAGCCAAGGCATGTTCACTGAGTTCCAAGACTTGTAAGAGGGAAGTCAAGTTGTAAAATCCACACAAACATTTTGTAGAAGTTCAAGCTTTGTTTACTTCCCTGTGATAATAGTTCACTGGCCATAGCAGGTCATTGGCTAAGCCCACAATTAGTGTGGAAAGGTACAATCATAGGATATAGATTTTTTGGGGATAGGGAGAGTTCTGGTTCCCATTTTTTCAATCTATTGTGATATTACTCAATCTAGACCCAAGCCCAGTGAGACAAGCCATGCATATATTAGTTTCATGAAGCTACACCCGTGCCTCTCTGGGTCTTGTGTCTCTTTTGTAAAATGTGGCACAAAACCAGAGAGGTAAAGGGTGCTCCCTGGTGTCACACAGCAACCTGGCAGCAGGGCAAGGCCTAAATGCTCATCTCTCCAGTGCCATCTCGCTGCCCCATACCACCTCTCCTGGTAGCCATGATAATGCAATAATGACATGCTAATCAGGAGCCAAACCATGGCCACCCTACAGTCATCTACCAGCAGAGATCCTACAGAGCTTGGTCTCCACCATTGCCATACATTACCCTCCAGGACTCACCACAGAAGCCCTCCTGCCCCTGTGGTTTCTTCTCTGGCACACTGCAGAGGTCAGGGTGGATATTTGACTCTAAGGTCTTTCAAAAGTCTTGAACAATTTTCAAATGTTTGAACTTGAGTAGGCAAGGTTGTTATAGTGGCAGTGCGTGGTCAGCAGGACTAGGAGGCACAGTTTAATCTCTCCTCACACCTCCTATGTCACAGTTCTACTAGGCCACTCAGTTAGCCTAATTATGGCCACATTGGTCACTGCCCCGCTGCTCTGGACCTTCAGGTGCTGCAGTCCTAAGTACACACACACTTGCTCTTAAACACCTCACGTGGGTTGTTTCTCTCTCACCTGCACTAGCTTGCATGTCAGGTTATGCATAAGCATGAAGACCTTAGCAGGAAATCATCAGGATGCCATGGGCCCATCTGGCCTTGGAAGCCCCAGTGGCCCAGTGGGCAGCGCTTGGCCCTGCTGGCTGGATCCCTGTTCTCCATACACCTGAGCCTGTGAGTGCTATCCAGGCAGCTGGTCAGCCATCAGCTCATCATCGCATCCACCTCTCACCCTTCCCAGTGATGTGACACAAGGGGCAGCTGGATAGATTCAGAGTCTTTGGTGACTATGCACTGCGGTTTTTTCTGCTGAGATGCCAGAGGCAGAGTGACAACCTGAGCCAAGTCCAGGAGGGCCAGGGGTGAGGACTGACTGAAAAATTAAGATCTGAAGAGAAGGCTTAGTGTATCTGCAGCTGGCCTGTCCTTGGGCTTCTCAGCAGGGGAGTCGTCACTCTGTGCAGCCCCTTCCCATTCAGAGGATTGAACACAGCTGTTACTGTTTGTGTCTAGTTGTCCCCGCAAAGCCTCATGCAACTACAGGGTGGACTTCTAGAGTTTGTCATTAATTCATGATGCAAGGCTAGGATTCTGGGTCTGAATACCACTAGGATTATGGGTATGAGTGCTACCTCCATGCAGGGGGGACAGCATGAACGCAACGTGAGGGAGACAGACTTGCTTTCTGCAGTCATTATTGTTGCTACTCCTGCACTTGCTCTGTGCCCTTTGCCACCGCCATGAAAGGTTGCTGTCTGCCACTTGTCACTCTGCCTTGGAACCAGATGAGTATGGACTGAAACCTCCCTTAACCAGGAGCTTAATAAACCTTTCCTTCCTTTATTTTGAGTGTCAGGTATTTTGTCCCTGCAATGAGACAAGAGTGGCTGAGACAGGAGCCCCATGGGTCTCCCACAATAGACAGATGCAATCCTGAAGTTTCAAGGATTGAAATCACTGGATCACTTGTCCAATTTCCTTTTACAAGAGGCACAAGGGGGTCCAGAACATGAAGTCTATGACACAGACTATTGGACCAAGAGCAGGAATGATAGAGTGGGGGAAACGACTTTGGTAGGAAAACTAGAGCACTTGCACCTGCAGGAAAGAGCGAGTCCTGCCTCCAGGCCTAGTCTTGTCAGGGAAGCCACAAATCTGCACCAAGTGAGACCAGAGGGAGCTGGCCACAGCTCCCATGGGCGGCTGAGTGCAGGCGGCCTTGCCTTCTGCACCATCTGGTGTTGACACAAGGAAAGGCCTCCCGAGGCCCCTCCCAGGCACAGGGCTCCTGCAAAACTGGCTGGGTAGCAGCAAGAAGGAAAGTGACCTCACCAAAGTGCAGGTGAGCACACAGAGGCTGGAAACTGCATGCATTCCAGCCACTGGTCTCTCATCCAGGGATGTGTCCCCCAGCACTGAGCAGCTCACAGGGTTACTCCCTCCCCTGGGGACCCTGGAGAAAGCATCCCAATTTCTAGATGAGAAGCCTGGGGATCAGAGGTGGGTTTCCCCTGGTTTAACAAAAAGCCTTGTTATTGGTGGAGAGGAGAGGTGGGAGGCCAGGCAGGTGGCCCGAGTAACCTGAGATGAAGGCTGGGTTTAGGGTCTCAGAGGAAGACCAAGGCCCTGAAGAAGCAGGAGGAATTTCTGCAGGACTCGAGCCCACCCACCTCCACCAGTGTTTTCTGAGCTCCTTGCTGCAATATGAGGAGTGAATTGGCGATGTGGTTGCAGAAAAAAAAAATTGTGCAGAGTCATTTAGGGCATTTAAAACAGGGCCTATAGCCGGGCGTGGTGGCTCACGCCTGTAATCCCAGCACTCGGGAGGCTGAGGCAGGAGGATTGGTGTGAGTTCGAGACCAGCCTGGGCTACAAAAGTGAGCTCAGGACCAGCCTCAACTGCATAGCGAGACCCTGTCTCAAAAAGACAAAAATAAATAAATAAATAAATAAATAAATAAATAAATAAATAAATAAAACAGGGCCCACGACACACTGAGCTAGGTAGTTCAGGTAGGGAACTGGAGGGGACACACATGGGGTGGATTTGTGAGTAATCATGGCATCCTCATGCAGGAGGGGGCCATGGGAAGTAGATTATCCTCTTTATTAAAACAAGATAAGAAAAAAAAACAAGGTACGGCGATTCGGACTTGGACTTTAGAACTACAACACAGCCCATCACCCTCGGGGGCCAGGGGCACCTTGTGTCACAGTAGCCTCCTAAACTGTGTGCTCTATAAATAACAAACAGCAGCAACAAAATGCTTTATCGTTCAATCAAAGCAGCCCCTGGCCACCTCCAATCGATCAGGAGCTGTGGTCAAAAGGTCTCAGGAAGTTTCACTCTGCCCAGCCGGCCTGGGAGCTGCCCTGGCTCAACCCGCTCGATGGCTAACCTCTCCTGCTTTCCCGCCCCTGCAGGCACTGGCCCCAGCTCTGCCACAGACCCGCTGCTGTCCCTGCTCCTACTAGCGCTGCATAAGTTCCTGCGCCTGCTGCTGGGGCACTGACAGCCACAGCACCCCGAGGACCTCGGCAGGCACACGCGCCCTCCTGCCTGCTCGCTGGGGAGAACCACATGGCCGGGCAGACCCAGAGAGACTGAGCAGCATGAAGAAGTCCACGCAGAAATTAAATAAATCATATTTTTGGGGAAGTCACACAAATGTAGAGCACCTAAAATAATGCATCTAGTTTCCAAATAAGATGGGATTTGGACCATGCAGTAAGCGTGGGGCCAGTGATTTCTCTACTTCAATGTATTTTTCTTTCCTACACTTCCCCTCCAACTCTTCATTTTGCACGAACTGTTGAGCAGTTACCTTTAAGATAATATCTTTAAAAAAAAGTGTTGGATCAAAACCTTTCTGACAAAGCAAAATATTTTTAGTAGATGATTGTGTTTAGGATTTTTTTTTTAATTTTCTTTTTCTTTGGGGGCTTTTCTTTTTTATTAAATTATTTCTTTTGAGACATTTTGATTAAAGAAGACACATCATAATTAAAATTCACTGTCAATAATATTTATTTTTAAATAAATAAAGATTGGAAACAAGGTCAGACACTTGTTTATAAACTGTATTGTATATTGCTGAATAACAGTTGAATAAAAAACAACTTTGAAATAACCTTTCTACAGCCATGTGTCCCTGTTCAGCCTCGGTGCCCACTGCTGCACGGATGCCATAACCTCCCGTTCCCAAGCACCAGCTGTACTCTTGGCTGGGTGTCTCCCATTGTGGAAAACAGCCCAGGGCACCTGGCTGAGGCCCCGGAAAACAGACAGAAGCACTTTTCTTCCAGCCTTCCCTAGGGACAAGAAACTTCACAGAGAGAAGAGGGAGAGAAGCCCCCAGTCTGGAAAAGGAAAGGAGATCACTACATAAACCAAAAACTACTCTTTCCACTCTTGCTTTCAAGTCAACGTGCAACGCACTTGCCCAGTTGGAAGTTATACGCCAAGGGGCATTTATTGTTGTTGGCTTCACTGTAGGTTAGAGAATTCACAAAGAAAGTAGAGGCTTTCACACTCTTTTCTCCATGCCCCTAGAGGTGGCTTTGAGGCTCCAAAACCCATGGGTCAGAGGGCATTTTAAAGTATCTGGAATACCCAATAAAATATTATTCTTCCTGTCATGACAAAGTACCATTAAATAGCTTGTCCCAAGGACTTGTTTAAAGTCTAAGCCGGGCATGGTGGCTCACGCCTGTAATCCCAGCACTTGGGAGGCTGAGGCAGGAGGATTGGTGCGAGTTCGAGACCAGCTTGGGCTACAAAAGTAAGCTCAAGGCCAGCCTCAACTGCATAGTGAGACCCTGTCTCAAAAAGACAAAAAAAAAAAAAAAAAAAAAAAAAAAAAAAAAAAAAAAAAAAAAAGTCTAGCCAGACTCGTGTCCCTGCAGTAGAAATACATGTGGTTGTCACTGATGTCGCTCATCAAATACCACCACCCTCTGCTGGCCAGGCACATGGTAAGACTATGTTTTCTGACTTTCAGTGATATGTGGGGTCACAACCATAGCCCATGAATTGTAAACAAAAGGGACACACATCAACTCTAGTCCAGGATGAGATGTCACAAGGCCTTCTTTGCTCTAATATGATGACTGGCAACTTTCAACCTCCTGAGCGTAACACCTGCTGTGGTCCTTGAATGACCGTGATGGTCAGAGCCTCCCCTACTGGCCAGCGCCACCTACACACTTAACCTTTGCCAGTTGGAATCTTTGAGCTTTGGAGTTTTCTTGTTACACAGCATAGCCCAACCTATCCTGACTGGTTCAGTATTTAGTTGATGGGCTGTACTTAATTCAAAGAAAAAGAGGGCCAGGGAGATAACTCAGTGATCTAAGTGCCTATCAGCCAAGCACAAGGACCTGGGTTCTTGCCACACTGGCCCCAGTTCCCTGGGTGCACTGAGCCAGCCACCAAAACCAGGAGTGGTGGCACATGCCTGTAATCCCAGCCCTGGGGAGGCTGAGACAGGAGGATCACTATGAGTCCAAACTGCATAGCAAGACCCTGTATCAAAAGAATAAAAATAAAAGACAAAAATTAAAAGAAGTCATGCATTTGGAGAACTCCACACATGCAAAAACTTGTGGGACTGTGTTTGCAGTGCTGTGGGACTGACATCTGGGATACTTATGGGAAGAAAACCATGGCACTGCTCTTTCCGGTGGACACATTAAGTTGTTCCACATTTCATTTATATTGATCAGTACCTATCAAGCTGTAAATTTAATCATTTTGTCCAGTGGACAGTGATTCTGTCCAGAGGATCATCTCATTTTATAGTTAACCCAATACTGCAGTAGGATAATGTCATGTTAAATACTGTCCCTTAGTGCTTGAAAAGAAGAAGGCACTTCCTGGATGCCAGATGGAATGGAGGCAATGTGTCAGAGATGAGCTGATGTCATGCCAGATCTCTCCAGGTGGCCAAGAGCTGAGAAACCACTTCCTGTCATCAAACCTAAACCCCCTGCACAAGCCCAGTCAATCAGGTTCCTGCCCGGAAGCTGCTTCCCCTAGCATGAGCTGGGAAGGAAAGCAAGGCAGGTGTGCTTTGGGGAAATTACTGTCCTGCGCTGCCCTTGTTCTGCCCAAAGAAACAGCACCTCAAACACAGAACAGTGAGCGCTTACATCTGCCTCCGGGAGCTGGGAGAAAAATCACTGGCCTGGGAATGTTCCCATACCATATGTGGAAGTCCAGCTCCAAAAGCACAAGCAAATGGAATTCAGACCAAAGCTATCACCAGGCAGGAAGCAAAGCAAATCCCCGGGGCCTTGGCATGGAGCTCTTGCCAGCTTCCCTGGTGGCTCAGGGCTTTGGACATAGAAGAAGGAGAAGCGAAGTGCACACCTGCAATCCACAGTGCAGGCCCTGGTCTTCTGCTTCCAAGAGTTCTCATGCAGCCTTCCAGAGATAGGAGCAATGAGCTGGTAGCAATAGATTTTACGAGACGTGCACAAACCAGGAGGGACAAGCACTCGTGCTTTGAAATGAAAAGCATGGCACTGGACCTACTCCCCAGAGTGACTCCTCCTTTAGGATTTGGTGTCCGCCCAAGATAGACATGACCTGGGGACTGGAGACAAGCTGAATTCTAGAAGAACTCACTGTGAGTGATGAGGAGCTCTGGTCCCAGCCTATGTGGACTTCTTGATCTGCTTCAAAACCTTGTAGAACAATGGGTCAACAATGTAGCTAACACCAAAATAAGGGAAGCAGGGTGAGAAAGGTACGGTGACTGAGCCAGAGTGAAGAAGATTAGGAAAGGTAAGTGCGGCTAGGACAGGCACACTAGGGAAGTCAGCCATGTCCCGGAACCATCCTGCAGTCCTGGGAAGGATGGATCCCTGGTTGGTGGAAAGTCACGTGGCCTAGCCACTTGTGTCCTTACAAGGGGCATACCCTTGGAGGAGGGGCGGGACTTCTTTAGAGTCTGACTGGAAGGGTATGATCAGAGGTAACAACATTTGGTGTTTCAGTTCCACCTCAAACCCACATTGCTGGTTACAGCTCTGACCCAGAAAATGAAAGACTCTGATTGGTCTAAAGTGGCCCTAAGTTGGGCAGCAACCAATGAGCTGCTTGTGAGCTTTTGGGCTTGAAGCTAAGGGGTTCTGAGCTGACAGGCAGAGGAAATGCTCTTGGTTGTTTTTGCATCCCTAGGAACCCCTCTCTGTGTGAGGCAACAGTAGGTGTCCATTTCCCAGAATTTTAGAGGTTCAGCCCCTGCTTTTCCCAGATAAGAAGTGGTAACACGCATGGCACACCTGCACCCTCTGTCCCCACACCTGTCTGCTTTTACAAGTGGCTGCTCTGGAACTTTTCGCTGTCCTTGCAGTGAGTGGCATGCAGCAGAAATGACCCAGCACACTGGGAAACCTCAGCCAACCTGGATACCCAACCTTCACACAGTGGCGTCACTGTCCCCTCAGAGTCCCCCGCTGTCATCTGTCAAGGAGAACCAGTACAACACACCAGGCATGAGGATACCCTTTACCTCATCCCAGGGGCCCTAGAAATGCAAGAAAACCCATGACCTTTATGAGGGACCCACCCCACTTTGCGGCTGCAGACACAACATGACGTAAAGTCTAGAAACAGCACCAGAGGTGGCCTCTTTTAAATGACAGAGACCCAGGCAGCACCAAAATATATTTTAAGTCACAGAAAACATGACTTCACACCAAGGCTAATCTGCCACCAGCAAAAACCCAACAATGGTCAGATTTGTTCACTCCACCTGATTATTTTAAAAGAGAAAAAGATAAGTAGACTTGTAGCAGAAATGCAAATTATTCCTGCTAGATTTTGAAGTTAGGGAATATTTATTAAATGAGAACCAAGATGTATTAACTATAAAATAGGCGATGTATAATTTTACTGCATTATAACTAAAACCATTTGTTTATCAAAACTGCATTTAAGAAAATGAAAACTGCCAGGCATTGTGATGCAGAACTATGATCCTAGCACGTGGGAGTCTGATCCAGGAGAATTCTTAGAGTTTGAGCCCCGCCTGAGCTAAAGAGTAAGACTGGTGTCAAAGAAGAAAGAAAGTCCTCTCAGTTCAGAGAGAAGAATTTTTTCTTTTTTTCTTTCCTTACCAATATTGATTAGAAAATTTATGTCTACGCCCCGTGCTCTGTATAACTACTATGAGGACAACAATATGCAATGTGTCAATTAATGTGAATGTACTAATAATGTGTTTTGAAACTATCATATCATTATTTCTTATTAAAAATAATAATAAAAAATTGAAAGATAGAAAGAAAGAAAGAAAGAAAGAAAGAAAGAGGGAGGGAGAGAGGAACGGAGGAAGGAAGGAAGAAAAAAGAAAGAAAAGAAAAGAAAAGAAAAGAGGTGAAAATGTTTTCAGGACCAGCAAGATAGCTCAACCAACTAAGCACCTGTTTAGGCAAGCACAGGGACTGGGGTTCGATCCCCAGCACCATATGCCACACTGACCCTGCCCCAGGGCATGCTAAATCAGCCCCCAAGACCAGGCATGGTAATGCACAATTATAATCCCAATACTGAGGAGGCTGGAAATAGGAGGATCACTACAAGTCTGAGCTGTGCAATAAGACCTTGTATCAAACACACTTTGAAAAAAAAAAAAAAAAAAAGGAATGCGTAAAGAATTCCTAAAAATCAGTAAGAAAAGCATAAAACAATGGAAAGATGCACACAGGACATAAAACACCATGTTCTGGAAGGGTGGCCAGTAAAAGGTGTTTACCTTCTATATTGATAAAAGGAAATATGAATCAAAGCCACAATAATTATGCCCACTAATACACCAAGTGTTTTTAAAACCTGAGAATACCACATGTTAGGATACAGATCCACCAGACTGCTTACATATTGATCATGGAAATGTTAATTTGTACAACCTCATCTGAAAACACTTTGACACTAACTCTTAGAATTGAATGTTCACATAAAATATGAGCCAGAGCATCCACTCCTAAGTGGCAAGAACTCTTGCTTATGTGCACAAGGAAATAAGTGAACAAAACTGTGTGGCAGCCTTTTCACATAGGCTGGAAACAGACAAGCACTCATAAGCTGAGGAGTGATTAATATGTTGTAAAATACTCTCATCATAGAATAGTCTCATGAACTAAAAATGAAAATCAAGCCGGGCGTGGTGGTGCACGCCTGTAATCCCAGCAGTCGGGAGGCTGAGACAGGAGGATCGGTGAGAGTTAGAGACCAGCCTGGGCTACAAAACTGAGCTCAAGGACAGCCTGAATTGACCAGCGAGACCCTGTCTCAAAAAGACAAAATAATAATAATAATAATAATAATAATAATAATAATAGTAATAATAATAATAATAATAATAATAATAAAATGAAAATCAACCCAATACTGGGTCTTAGCATTTATTAGTAAAAAAGCAGAGTCAAAAGATTACACACAGCATGATACCATTTTTTATTGGATAAAGGATCTTATTATACAGCTTGGACTCATAGTGATACTTCTGTCTGAGCCTCTGGGATTATAGGCATGCACCACCACTCCCAATTTCAGAGGCTGGCAGAGTGTGTAGTGCTGGGGATCGAACTTGGGTTGTTACACATGGCAAGCAGGCACTTAGACTGCTGAGTTATCTCCCCAGCCCACGATACCCTTTTGATAAGAAGTTAAAATTGGGACCAGTGCGATAGCTCAGAGGTTTAAAGCACCTGCTTAAGCAACCATAGGGACCACGGTTTGATCCCTGGCACCACATGCTTCGCCAGCCCCACCCTCAGGGCAAGCTGAGCTGGCCATAACATAAATAGATGATACATAGATAGACAGACAGATAGATAGATAGCAAAACAAAACAACAACAACAAAAAAAAAGAAGTTAAAATTGAACCAAAAATAAGTGGCGCACGCCTGTGATCCCAGCACTTGGGAGGCTGAGGCAGTAGGATCGATGCGAGTTCGAGACCAGCCTGGGCTACAAAATGAGCTCAAGGCCAGCCTGAACTGCACAGTGAGACCCTGTCTCAAAAAGACAAAAATAATAATAATAATAATAATAATAATAATAATAATAAGCTACATAGAAGGAAGGAAAAGGATGGATTGGTGGATGATAGATAGATAGATAGATAGATAGATAGATAGATAGATAGATAGATGCAGACAGACAGACAGACAGACTTCCTAAGAAAACACACAGTTAAGATATAAAACTATTTTTAAAATAAAGGAAATAAGAGACTGATGAATGCAGACCGTGCTTAACTTGGTGTGGAGAGTCGGGGGTGGGGTAAAGGAGGAGCCCTCTGGTGGATGAAAGTGATTTTTAAGATGATGGTTTCCACCCTGAGTGGTGGGACAGGCCACTCACTGCATTATCACAAGTGACTAGCAGAACAAATGCTGCCCTATTCTGAACAATGACGACAGTGTCTCATAAACAAGAGTGGTGATAAATCAATTCATGCAGGTGAAGGTAAAAGCAAAGTGAAAAACAAAAGACTTATCAGGAATTTCCTTAGAACAAAAACAGTAATAACAACAACAACAAAAAAAAACAGTAATAACTATCCCTGTCCACTGCCCCCAAGATAAATTCACATCTAAGTCCATCTCCCACACAGAGGCTGCAGGCTGATGGCTTGGGAGTACATGTAACTCATAGATACATGTTGTTTCGTCTATAACAAAGGTACTTGTACTGTTACCTTACAATATCAGAAGCTGTCAAGTACAAATCCAAATTTCTGGCTTCTCTCAAAAAAAAATCATAATATATTGCCGCACATTCTGATTTGGCAATGATTGCTGGGTGTCATGCAGCAGCTGTCCCCTGATATTGAATGCTTTCCTGTGAACCCTGCCACCCTAGAGCCACCCAGCTTCCCCGTGCAGGTACACGGTCTCCAAACACCTGTGGCCATAAGAGTCTGCAGCTAGGAATCCTCAGCCAGCACCCATCCTACTTCTACTCAGCAGTCTACCAGCTGTGGTCATCTACGGGCCCTACATAGCCAGTAGACGTCACCCTCCTCCTGAGCAACCCTCAAAAGACAACAGAAGTAAAATGACCTTGCCTGTCAGCCACAATCCCACCACTAAATCAGCTAAGCAATGTTTCAAAAAAGAAGATATGTCCCATCCGTGATTCAAGAACACAGCAACAGAGTTGAACTGGATTGCTAATTGAGTCTCTTTTTTTCCTTGAAAAGTGTGTGTGTGTGTGTGTGTGTGTGTGTGTGTGTGTGTGTGTGTGTGTACACCTCTCTCCCCCATTGGCAAATTCAATATATGAAATATTCTGTTTTGTTTTAGAAGAAAATCTGCAGTGTGTCTACAACACAATCTGCTAACTTATCTACATAACAGATGAATTCCCTGTTTGCAGCTACACAATTTTGGCTTCCTAAATACCAGAAAGACTTGGTCATGATTACTCAAGTTCTCATCACTGCCTCTGTCCTAGGAACCTCAGTAGTAAAACTTTGCCCCCTCCCACCTCTGTCCCACAGCTCCTCTGAATGGGAACCTAACAGATCTGTACCTTTAACTAAGACCACAGTTGCTTTTCAGAATGCTAATTCCCATAAAGGGGAATGTCACTTTTACAGGCAAGGCTCTCCTTTATCAGCACAAGCTGATTCCATTTGACTGATTAATTGTCCTCAGGCCTGTGAAAGGCTTCTAGACCAGGGATGACGGCTTGGGAGGAGCAGCCCACAGTGGTACGATGCAGAGCACTCCTGTGCTGGGGAAGCCAGGAGATTACAAATGCGCAAATAATTAATTCAAATCAATACAGCGAGGGGCTCAGGCTGAGAGACATTCAATTATGTTGTTCAAAGAGAAGATGCTGATCTTCAGCTAGTCTGCTCCATGCTGCAAATAATAGAGCATTTTTAATTTGTGCAGCAGGGATGTTAATCTTTCGCCGTGTAATCCAGTCCTTGGGGAACGTCATGAATATGTGGCACGGTGTGCGGGAGGCTCCCCGTGGAGGGCACTCAATCACCCCAGCTCTGGCTTTCCTGCCTGCCTTCTTATGCCAGTCTCTCAACACTCAATTAGGAAATATATGATAGACTAATAGATAATGGGTGGATGGATGGATGGATGGATAGATGGATGGATGGATGGATGATGGGCAGATAAATGGGTGGGTGGATGGATGATGGATGGATGAGTGGATGGATGGGTAGGTGGATGGGAAGAGACACAGATAGAAATTTTCAGACTGTCATACATTCTCTTTCTCCCAACAATAGATAGTTTATGACTTCTGGATTTTACCTGAGCTGGTAGAACACATAAATCCCCAGGGAATTATTCACCTCTCAAAAGGATTCGCTTCAGAATACCTTTAAATAACGAGCTCCTGCTGGATGTTTAAGATAGGATTTGAATCCCAGTTTTTATTGAGTAGAGAAAGAAGTACACACACACACACACACACACACACACACACACACACACACACATGATTTAGAAAGCTATACACCAAAGTGTTAGAAGTTTGTATCCCCATGCTGGTGGAACTGTAAGGACTTTAGGATACAACAGCAGTCTGATGTTTCTATAACCTGCCCTTATTACTGTCACAATAAGATAAATTATCTTTAATTTTTTTTAAAAAAAGTTAACACTCAACTTAGAAAGAGGTGACTTTCTACCTGCTCTCGAAAGAACTTAATCTGCTAGCTTTCCCGGAAACACGTCGCTTTCCATCCCGGCTCCTGGGAGCTAAGTGTGGTCACTCCAAGCTGGTCTCTGAGGTGGGAAGCTGGAAGCACATCTGGGGTTGGTGGACACACACCAGCACCCCAAGGGCTGACCAAGAACTAGAGGTGTGGCACGCAGAGGTCAGGCCAAGGAGAAGCTCAGAACGTGGAATGTCATAGGGACTGTGGGCCCACAAGGTAGACCCTGGACACAAAGCTATATGCATTCATTCAACACACACCCACTGGTTCTTACTCTGTAAACAGCTGTTTAGGAGGACAAACAGATAACTTCAGAAGGACTCTCCTTCTCGCATAAAGGAGTTTGGTCTAGCAGACAAGAAACACACACACACACACACACACACACACACACACACACACACACACACACACAAGCCCATTACTAACTGGAATTCAAACCTGACTGCAGTAAACACAGTAATGAGTTTAGAAAGGAACCCAAGAGGAGAAATAATTAATTGCAATGGGTCCCCGGGGAGTGGGGGAGATAACAGGGTCTCATCAAGCATTTGCGGAATTGAGCTAAAGTGGCATTCGAGCTGGCCCTGAAGAGGCTGCCTTCCTCTCTCTGATGCCTGGAGAGCCCTGTTACTCACAGGCACAGCTGGATCCCCACTCACCCAGGGTGACTGGCTCTTAGACAAGACCTCGTGCTTTTCCACAAGTGGCTGTCACCAGACAAGGCAGCCTAATGGATCTCTTTCTGGGGTACACTGAGATGTAGAAACAAGAGCCAGTGAGTCGTGGGCTACCTGAGCCACATGCAGGCTGTGTGCACCTCAGAACCCACTCAGGAACATGGATAAACCTCTGGACAAGAGCCATGACCGTTGCATACCCTGCACGTGGAGTCGGCCACGTCCTAAGCAACAGGGCAGGTGGTGCCTAGGAGAGTCGGAATTGCGGTGCAGGAATCAGAGGACACCTGTCTCGGCAGGGACAGATGTGTGTGAAAGGCGGGCATGCCACAAATCAAAAATAACAAGGAAAAATCCAGTCTGGGAAAACTAAAGAGATGTCAGCTCTTGCCTCTGCCAGAGTGGGGCCGTTCTCTATAGGGACTCCCTGAAGATAATAGCAACAGGGCTCGCACATAGAGATTCTGCAAATGAATAGGAGGATCCAAGTCCAAAGAATGCAGTTGTTGACCCTGTAGAAAACTAGTGTCAGTCAATGAAATGAGAAATTTGCCATTTCCTCTATAAATTTCATGGGGCAGGCACTAGGAAAATGATCTATCAGGCAGGAAGTGTTTCAGCAATTTATTTTTATTTATTAAGGAGATGTATGGTGTTTGGCATGCAACAGAATACATTTTCTATAAAATAAAAACCATAGAAATCTATGAAACCGCAGAGAAAGTTGAGATCTTGTCCTTGCTCATTGCTATGAATAAAGTTTTCAGTTGACCAATTAATTCCATCTGTAAAGACAAAAGGGGAAATTTTAATAGGAAGATAATAGGCAGATGACCCTGAGACGACTCAGTTATTCCAATTTGTGAGCAGCTGTATTCCCACATTCTGGGTTGCTCTGGCCCTGAGGAGAAGGAGATGATAATTAGGCATATTGTGACTACAGCAGGTGTTATCTATGCAATGTGTGACATTTCGTCGGTCTTCCTCTGTCTTTCAGCCATGCTGGAGCAGAAGGTTCCAGACAGCGACCACTGTTTCTCAACAGAAGAAAGTGATTACTCAGGGTATATTACCCAGTGTTTTTCTACTTTCTCCCCAGAGCATCTTTTAAGTCATAAAACCATAAGAGGGGCACAATAGAAGCATGATGTGATGGGTGGTCCTGTGCTGGGGTCCTCAAATGTGGGCTGCCCTGCCTCTCTGTCTCAGGCAGAACATTCTAGGAGGTGTTCTACCTGCTTCTCCACAAGCAGCAGAGTCCTTGTTGCCCACAGCAATGACCTAGATAACACACCTTTCATTGGCCTTTTCTTCTTTCAGGCTTTGCTCTCTCTGTTCCCTCCTTTCTGACTGTTTTCTGGAATCACCCCCCAAATAAATTACCTTCCTCTGAATCCTTAACCCAGGGCAGAAACCAGGACACAGACCTTTCCAGTTTTTGCTACCAGCACACATTTTTCCTACATGGCAGCACGTGCAGGCTGCTCCCATGGGAAATGGCCATGCTCTTTCTGTGTACAGTTTTGAGAATAGTAGACCCAAAGTCCTATGGGGCCATTCTCTGGTGGCAGTGACTTCTGTTTACCAGACTGTCTTTGCCTCATGGTCCTGGCTATAGCTAACTCAGTCCAACTCACTCAGCTCCTACAATATTACCTTCTTCCGGTGGGTCTCTGACACCACCCCAATCAGGAGACTCCAATGGAAGACAGCCAGAGTTGTGTCCTTTTGATGCCACTGCAAAATCTAGCTGGCATGGTTGGCAGGATCTTTATCAAGATTCATGCATGCTCCATGAAGCCCAAGGGTGAAATATTAGCTTTACTGTAGGATGGGACTAGAAGCAAAACATAAAGGCCATCTGCTATGATCTGAATGTTTTCTGTCCACACAAAATTCACACATTGAAATTCTAACCCCTCAAGGAGGTGGTGTTAGGAGATGGGGCCTCTGGAAGGCTGTTAGGTCATGTGCACTGTTGGGATCCACATCTTTATAAAACAAGATCACAGGCAGCCTTCCCCATTTCTTCTACATGAGGAAACAAGGCAAGCACGCCACTGAAAAACCAGGCAAACCCTCACGAGGCACCAAATCTACAGGCAACTTGATCTTGGACTCCCCAGCCTCCAGAACTGCAAGAAATCAATTTGTGTTGTTTGTAAGACACCCAGTCTCTGACTCTGTGCTATCATAACTCAGCTGAACTAAGAGTTGATCACTGCCCACTGCCTAACACATAAGTTCAATCTTAGTTCTCTACCCACTAGTCCACTAGTTTCCTTTGCTCAGGGCTTTATAGCCAGTATAAAACAATCTGCTCTTGGATATGTGTGACAAGTCTGTTGCCTAAAGAAGAGTTATCTGCCTCCCCTGGCCCCTGCAATTTCCTCTTGCCCTTCCTTTCTCCTCCTTTCTCTTACACAGACACAGACACAGACACAGACACAGACACAGACACACATCCTAATCCAAATCTCCAGAGAAGAGTTCTGATTGGCCCAGCTTGGGTCAGATAACCAGCCAGAACCCAATCAACCACTACAAAGTGACCATACCTGGTATTGCTATCAGCCCCATCCTCTCCTCAAAATGAGGACAGCGCACCATCATAACCTGAAAAAAGCCATAAAGAATATCCATTATGGCAGTCCTCCCAGAGTGCCTCTATGCACACAGAGCATGGGAGGATCTTATTAAAATGCAGGTCTTCACTGAACCTGAGGTCCAGCCCAAGAGGCTACATTCCTAACAAGCTGTCAGGTGCTGATGCTGCCCAGAGGCATGAGTAGACTGAGTAGGAGGCCACCATGAGATCGGAGACCAGCCAAGGGGGACATATTTCCCCTCTTCAGGTTCACTGAGAAAACAGCCCATCCCCCTTCCATTCCACAAGAGAAACCCATGTGCTGAACAGCAAAGATTAAAAACAACACTTTAGATATAATAAGGAGTGATTGTCACTGACATTTTGATGAGGCTTTTTTTTTTTTTTTTTTAACTCAGGCACATTTAACACAACCTACAAACTAAACCATTAAACTTTCAGCCAAGTAATTACTTTCACCACATAATGATCAAATCAGATCCCAGCCCTGAGCCTCACCCCATCCTCTGCCAGGGATTGTGATGGGAACAACAGCAATTAATTAAAAACAGCGATTCTACATCTGGACATACCATTTTGAGCTCTGACGCATCAACCAGCTGTATCAAAGTTGGGCTTCTTCATCAGTCTCCCTGACACAGACACCAAAGTGTCTTCGGCTACTGATCCTAGGCCCCAGCCTCCTAAGCCTCAACCTTATTCAGTCCTGGCATCTTCTACCTTTACCTGTACTGATTTCCTGCCCACACAAAGTCTCACTCAAATCTTACACAACTGTGCCTTCCTTCACCAACTCATTGTCTTCATCTGCTTTTCTTTTATGCAGTCCTGTATTTAGCTTCAACTGCCACCAGTACCTGAACTTCTGTTTTCACTGTTCCTCTGGGATATGGCTAATATCACCTTTTTCAGATCTTCCCTTCTGACCGTTAGTCCATAGATGATCACAGACTTTGTCCAAGCCAACCAGGGAGTGTAGGGCCCACTTAGTATGGAGCAGTCTCGCTGGAAATTCTGCCAACTGCCTATCTACAGGACTGCCAGACGATAAGGACGAACCTGGCTCTACCCTCAGAGCCTCAGAAACAGAGACACAGGGGCCCAGGAAGGGCCACATGGCGCTGTACTCCAGGTGAAGAACATGCAGGGGAAACCATAAGACAACAGAAGCAATCCTGTCCTGATAGCAACCATTCAGCATTTCATATTGCCATGGTCACTCGCCCTTCTGTTCAACCTCTACACTCACTTCTGGAAAAAGCTACACTGCTTAACATCATCCAGACCCAAAATTGGTGCCCACAATGATCCTGTGGTCCTCAAAGAATTAATCTGTGACATGAATCTGGCTCCAGAACCAGTTTTCTTCTCAGTACCCACCCACAAGTATAGCCTTCAATACCCCTTAAAAACAGCAATTTGTAAGAAAGCAACCCTGAACTCCCCCCCCCCAAAAGAACCTACTTCTCAATTGAAGAGCATGGCCAGGATCAGATCATTACAGAAAAGAAATCACGTGACTGAGAAATACAGGGATAGCTAGGCCTGGGGTATGATGGATGTCATCAGGACAAATTCCCTCTCCATACCCAGCTCCACCTTCCTTGAGATTGGCAATTTGTTGTTAAGGCCCTGTGTATGTGGTTCCAGGCTTACTCTCTTCTAGCTTTACTACCAGAAGAAGGAACTCGTTTCTTTTCTGAAAACCCCAGAAAAAATCCCTACGGTTGATTCTCCTTGCTCTGGTTAAGTTTGCATGCCAAATGGAGACATTCAGATGACCAGAGAGCTGTGGCACTTTTATTGGTCACTTTACAGAGCTAAGTTCTGAGGGCAGGAGAAGAATGTTCCCCAAGGGAAAGCTGAGAAGCTGCGGACTGAAGAAGGCATACCAATTACAAGTTATCTTATGCAACTAATTCTTTGGGAACAATGCGTAGCTCTTAACATTGCAATTACTATGGATCATGTTACATCACGCAACTGTTATGGTTTAAATGTGAGTATCCTCCCCTCCCCCACCCTGACTCCGGTATTGAAGGCTCGATACCCAATGTGGCAATGTTCAGAAGTGAAGGAAGTGAATGTATCACAAGGGCTCTGACCTCATCAACAGATCCATCCACTGAAGGATTCACCGTCTGAGGCAGTATTGGGAGATGGCTGAAACTCAGGGAGGCGGGGCCTAGCTGGAGAAAGCAGTTACTGGGGGTGTGCGTGTTAGAAGTGTGTTGTCCCTGTCCCTCCCCCACCACCTCCCTGGCTGCCACAGGATGGCGCCATTCCTTTACCAAACTCTTGCGCTGTGTTTCTGTCTCACCACAGGCGTAGAAAAGAGGGAGCTAAATGGTGGTGAAGTGAAACCTCTAAAAATGAGTCTAAATAAGCTTTTCCTCCTTAACGATGGTTTTCTCAGTTATTTTGTCACAGAGACAGAAAACTAACCCACACGGTAGGTGAAAGAACCCAAGCAAGAAGCCAATAGTTCTTCTCAGGCTGTAAAGGAAATATCATCTACCACTCTACCAAAAATACAGTTTGGAAGCTAAGTGTGGTGGCACACTCCTGTAATCCCAGCACTTGGGAGGCTGAGGAAGGAGGATCAGCATGAGTTTGAGACCAGCGCAGGCTACAAAAATGAGCTCAAGGCTAGCCTGAACTGCATAGCGAAACTCTGCCTCAAAAAGACAAAAAAAAAAAAAAAAAAAACAGTTTGTAAAAACTTTTTGGTAGGTAAACAGTTGAATAAATTCACTTCATGGGGTTTTAAAGTTTGGACTGTCCTCCTGGAGAATGAGATTTTATTCTTGTTTGGTATTATTCTGCAAGAATTTCAAAACATTTTATAAATAGCATGGTCTCTAAGCTACCTTGAGAGAGGAAAACTGAGTTTGAACTTGTATATGTTTTTGGTTTTGTTTAAAAAAAAAAAAAAAAAAAAACAGTCCATTTCTTTCTTTCTAAAGATCCCAACTGGTTGCATAACCTTCTGGAGACAAAGTCACGGACAGATTGATTTTTGGACTTTTAACTCAACCATTCTGACTCTTGTGAGATGTTGCCCGATCAAATGTAAAATTCAGACTCTCATAATTACCTTGGCCAGGCCCTAGAGGTTATCCGTAACTATTTTCAGCCCAAAATAATGAAATCTGGGGGCTAAAGAAGAAGTACTTTGGTTCCAAAAGTCCCAGGCCAAGGACCTGGTCCCTGCACATAGGAGCCATCCCGCTACAGGCCACTCGCACCACATGCACAGGTCCACCATCGCTGGATGTAATGTGCATTGTCCCAGGTGACCCTGGAATGGAGTGCATGTGGACCAAGAGACCCAGCGAAGGGAAAATTCCAGAAGGAAAAAAATCAAACTAGACTGTACCCCTGCCTGCCCTAGAGTAAAAATCCTTCCACTACACTGTGGAGTCTCAGATGTTTGGCTTGTCATGAATTAGTAAACTCATTAGATTAGGTCACCTAATATTGCCATTTTTATTGGTCAAGATGAACAAATAATAGCAAATTTTCCATTTTTACAGGTTCAAAGCAATCCAATTTTTGCAATTTCCCATGGTATAACACAATGTGAAAGGCTAATTTCAGTAAAGAAACACATTGAAAAACCACATTATTGCTGACACTGCAAATAGGAACATCATTTTAGGCAAAGAAGTAAAAGAGGTCACATTTCAGAATGTGGCACTTGGCACTGTACAAAGAAAAATGGCACTTGCTTTGCTCTCTCCACCAAGCATGGGACCAGCCTTGGGATCCAGGGAGCCATATGACTCAGGAGTGTCCAGATTACTTTTTTTACCGTATCAGAGAAGTAGCACGAAAGCCTGTCCTAGGGCCACTGCCCTGGAAAGCCTGTGCTCCAGGGTGGAGTTCAGACTCTACAGATGCTTCTCCATCGCACTGACCCAGAAGAGAAAGGAGGGTGGGTGGCACAAAGGAGCCGTCATCTGGGCCTCAGGCAGACATGGCACAGCTAAGGGGGGAAGGAGGGTGAGAAGCCACCAGTGATCTGCCTGTGGAACCATCCCCACGGTGTGGTGGCAATGAGCACAGTGGACACCACAAGGGAGAGACTTCACCAGTGCATCTCACAGTGGCAAGATGCAAGCAGAGCAGGAGTGATGACTCAGAACCCACAACTGTTTTGACACAGTTCCTCTCTACATTAAAGAAATAGAAACATGTATGTTTATACCCTGTCTACACTGAACTCAATATTTAAATGAAGCAACAAGACGGAGACCCACAGAACATTGTCTTCGCTGCATTTTCCTAACTGCATTATTGCTTACTTTCAGAGCAATAGAGTGTATAATTCAGAAGCTGTGGTGCACGGGGTCTGGGGAGATGATTTAGCTCTCTGTGCAAAGTCCATTGTCAACAATGCTGGCCTGAAGAGAGCAGCACGGGTCTGGCCTCCTTTCCAGTTGCCTTTCTGAGTACCCCATATCTCTCTACACCAGAAGGACAGGACAGATTGCAGTCTGTTGGTGACACTTCATGCTACACTTGCTGTACTACAGTCTCAGAAGAGCTGTGAGGTTTAGGCTCGATGTGTTCCGCACTCACTGCCTGCCTGACTCAAGGCTCTGTAAGCATCATCAGAGCTGCATGGACAGACCTGGCATAGCTCCCAGCTGCAAGACAGCCAGAGTTCCGAGAGTGAGACAAACATTTTCAAAGAGCCACCTACAAGACATGAAAAATATCTGTGCTCCCCAGCACCTCTAGGTGAAGATAAGATTCCCTGTAGGAGAAGGGCTGCCACCTGAATCCTACAAATGCCACATGATCCCCGTGGGAGACAGAAATTGGCAATCTAAACTTCTACAGGCCGGGGGGGGGAATTTCCAGGGCTGGGTTCTACTGCAAGTGGATGCAGAGCACAGAAATGTCGGGCTCTCAGCTCATCTGCTGACCTCTCAGGCTGCCCGATATTCACATGGATGCATAGTGACAGCTGCAGGCAGCAGGTCTCCAGCATCAACAGAAGTCTCCGAGTTGAGGCATCGGGCTTCTGGCTGGCATATCCTGGCTCACATGTGCTACGCTACTCCTGAGTCAGTCGCTAGGCCCAGAGAGAGTGGATACGCTTATTCAGAGGGACCCGGATGGATTCAGTCACCCGGAATGCACATAGGCAGGCAACGATCAGGTAAGTGATAACTGCATCAGGGAGCAGGCACAGGAACCAAAAACAACTAATGCTGTCTAGAAGAATTCTGAAGGGGCTCACCCAAGGCATGCGCCCTGGGAGGACTGCTCTGGGAAGAAAACACACAGGGAGCGCAGACAGAGCCTGCGCCACGATACAGCATGGAGGGGAAGGGCAGCCTGCCGCAAGCTTGGAAAACATGAACACCACTCTGGAAGCCTTGTACCTTTCAGACCCCACCCCATGTGCACTTTGAAAACAGGTTTTTATTAGCTTCCTCTCGACCTTTGAGCTTGTCACCCCTTCCATCTTCCTTCAAATGAAACCATAATTCCACCTCGAGAATCCAACTCGAACTAATTCCTTTATTAAACAAGCTTCATTTAGGAGCTGACTGCCTTGGGCCCAGGGAGAAAATGCATCTTTGCTTTTGCTGTGACCAATGTAGGTCAGCAAAGCAAAACCCTATTTCTTGAGACTTGAGCCACAGCACAGATGAAGAGTGGAGGAGGCTTTTGCTCTTAAGGTGCAAAGAAAATGAGCAATCATGGGAAGAACAGGCTCCAAGGGCCACCTGCTGCTTCGCCCACCTTCTGCGAGGACTGCACCTGGACAAAGAGCATCTCGGTCCTCGTAAGCAGGACCAGAAATATCTCCAGGGCAGACCCAGAGTTTCCTTCATGTGGGGGCCTGAGATAGAGGAGACAGGGGGTGTCTTGCTTATTCAGGAAGGGCGCAGAAACAGAGGCTGCTATGTACCCGGTGTGCCTTTGTTAGCCTTCTTCTATCTCTGTTTCCTCCCATGATAAGTAGGTCCAACCTGTCCCATCAACAGACTATTACAGAAATGATGTTGTGTCCAGAGGATACATCATAAAAGATGCTGTGCCTTCTGCCTTGATAACTCTTGGATCACTAACTGCAAAAGAAGCCAGCTGCCATATTGTAAAGACACTCCAGCAGTTCTCCAGGGCCCCTGGGTGTAATGCTTACTTGACATACACCAGGACCTGGCTTCAATTCCCAGCACCACAAAACCACAGAAAAAAGCAAAAGGCAGCTCTCTGAAAGGAGTACATGACAAGGAATGGAGGTTCCAGTCTACACCTACCTGGGTGGACCAACTAGGGAGCAGTCCTCCTGCCCAGCCAAGACTTCAGATGACTGAAGCCATATAGTCACCAGAAGAGAGACTGTGAGCCAGCGCTACTGATTCCTGCACCTAGAAATGGGATGAACAGCCTCTTATGCCTCTGTGCTTTAGGGGGAGTTGTGCAGTATTAAACAATGAAGCACCACTTCCAGATGCTGGCATGTAAGTCTGGCCTCCTTCTGGTCAGGGCTGTGCTCCTACCCTACCATGCAGAAGCTGCCTGAGGACAGAGGCCAGGTGTATGTAATTAGCCCTTCTTCCTTCTTTATCTCCCTAAGCACACTCCACGCAACACACAGTGTAAGTGCTTAATAAATGCCAGAATTGTGTGTCTGCCTTTTGCCTTTTTTTTTTTTTTTTTTTTTTTTTTTTTTTTTTTTTTTTTTTTTTTTTTTTTTTTTTTGGTAACGGTCTACAGGGTGTTCAGCATCTCAAGACTAGATCTGACTCGTAGTGATCCACCAAGAGCTGGGATTACAGATGCGCACCACCAAACCCAGTCTCAATTGCCATTTCAACGCACACTAGGGGAAGAACCAGCATGGCAGGTCTGGAGATGGAACCCCTGGCCTTTGCGCCTGCTTGAAGGTGCTTTAATCTGCTGAGCTATTTGGCCTGCCCGAGTCTGCCTTTCTATGTGGGATAAACCTGGGAATCTCAGAGAAATTTCCTTCTCCCAGAAATAATTCCCTTCCTCAGCTCAACATGAGATATGCAGCTCTTCAATTAAGAGGAACCACTCCAGCTCAGATCTCAGCCAGTTTGGTGTGATTCCGGGGATGCTTTTTGCAGAGAATAGAGGTGCTTCCCAAAGAGTCCAAAGTCAGTGCAATTCATTTCTGGGAATTGTGTCCAGCAGGTAGTCTTAGCATCCTAGGAGGGACCTTCCTGCACCCCAGAGCAGCCCACAGAACTGCTTGGCCGGTTCCCTTCTGCTCGGTCACACATCAGAGAGGACTTAGCCTGTGCTCACTCCCTGCCTGCCCCTCAGCCCAAGTGTCTGACACAGAGCCCTGTCCTCGGGCGGCCTGCAGACAGCCCAGCAGTGGGAGAGGCTTCCAGTGGAAAATCAACCACACTCCAATCTGAATTTGCCATGGTTCAATTGCAGTGTCATTGGTTGTAAATGCCCTTGGAACTTAGGAAAGGGGTCTTCATGTTGGGGGAAAAAAAAGTGCTATAGCCTCTCTTCAGGTCTTCATAGAGTTCATAATCAGGGAGACAGTAACACTTCAGTAGTTTTAGGGAAGGGGCAAGAAGGGCCTGGGAAGAGAGGGCAACCCACATTGTGCAGCATCACGGACCAAGAGTGAGGGGACAACAAGCTGCCATGACTGTGACTGAGAATGAAGAGTGAGGTGGAGATGATGGGACATCGCCACGGTGGGGTCACGGTGAATTAGGAAACAATGCCTTGTGGGTCTTTCACCTTTGTGCCCATCTTATTAGCAGAAGTGCTGTGTTCCGGGCTACATTTCTGAGGATATTTGTATAATGACCAGGCGTGGAAGATAGAAGTAGAGTCACTCTCCCTCTGAAAAACAGGCATGCTGACTACTCGCTGTTGTAAAACTCAGGGATGCTCAACGTTCCTTTCCGGAACACAACCCCTTGCACCTACAGGCAGCCCTGGACCTTAGCATTGCCCCGCAGGCATTAGAATGCAAAGGACAAGCACTGATACTCTGGCTACTGCAACTGTTGTGAGAACAAAATCCCTTGGTTCTGACCCAGAGACCTCATGCCTTCTGTCAGAGTCTGTGAAGCTGGAGGTCAGATGTGCCTGAGGTGACCAGAGCTTAGACTGTGCCAGGTGGCTGCCTGCCGCCGTGAGCCAAACCCGCCCATCGCCTCGGGCCACAGCCTCCTCGCGCAGCCCATCTTATTCCTCTATCTGAACCTCCTAGGAGCATCTGTAAGGTGGCTCAGGCTTCCATAACAGAATACCACAAACTGGCCCTGGGGAGGCTGGCCTGCTCCTCTTATTCCAGCATCCTGGGAGGTTGAGGTCAGCAGATGGCAAGTTTAAGTCTAGCCTGGACAAGTCATCAATTTGCAACTTATCAAAACCTTTTCTCAAAACCAAAATGGGTGGGAAGACTGGAGATTTAGACCAGTGAAAAGGTTCAGTAGGTTCAGGCCTCAATACCCCGCCCCAAAATAAAATAAAACACAGGGGCAGCAAGGGAGGTGCTTAAACAACAGAAATCCCATTCCCGCTATTCTAAAGTGCTTAGTGAGCTACCTGCTCACTGTGTCCACCATGTGAGCATGGAGTGCTACCATCACCAATTACAAAGGCACTGCTTCCAGGATTAGGACCTCACCCTAGTGACCTCACCCAAACCTGATTATCTCTCAAAGATCCGATGTCCAAATACCATCAGACAAGTGCTGAAATTCAGTTCACAGCAGGCAGCCCCAGGGCCCCAGAGCTCCCTGACACTCACACCTACTGATTTATCCTGCAGCAATCACAGATCACTCAGGTCATCCTGCCGATCCTTGACAAGTAGCTGGTTCAGTCTCCTGTCACTTGGAGGGCAAGGTGGCATTACCTAGAGTAGAAGGCTGTTTCTCCACTTGGAAAAAATCTCAGGGAAACTGAAATGCTCCTCGCCCCTCTCTCAACCACCTGCATAACACGATGGTTGCATTGATCAGTCGTTTGAACACATTCCCTTTTGAGTTGAGTTCATCTGAACTAAACTGACTGACTCTGCAATCTCATCAAAGGTAACACCAGGTATTACAACAATATTCTTTGCCAAAAACTCCCCAAGCCTGTTTGAAAGTCAAGTGGGCAGTTGGGAAATGAAAATGTTAAGTTGGGCCACACCAAGGAGTCATAAGATGTTCTTCGTCACTGCCAAATATCAGTAGGAGTGTCTGAGGTTCTAGAACTTTCAGCCTAGTGTCTGAGGTTCTAGAACTTTCAGCCAAAATCTTAGTTTTGGAAAGCAACCAGAGCAACGGCCAGGCTGACCTAGTCTGTGATGCAGACTGGATCCCACATCTGCCACAAGGCCTCTCTGGAGCGCCCTCACAGGCCAACCCAGCATCTCTGCAGCTGCACGGCCTAGACTGAGGCGGGTGAGGATCCTATAACCCAGGGCATTAGTCAGCTTCTTCCTACCACAAAGAAGCACCAGAGATGGTTAGTGTGCAACAGAAAAGGTTTATTTCTGCTCACAATTGTGGAGCTCAGGTCCAAGGATAAGCTGCCCCTTCTCTCTAAGTCAATGGTCGGGAGCTTAGAGTGGAGTAAACTGTTCCTGTTATGAGTCGGAAAGCAAAAAAAAAAAAAGAAGTCAAGAAAGGATTTTATGGAGCTGGCAAGATAGCTCAGTGGATTAAGCACTTGCTTAGGCAAGTACAGGGACCGATGTTTGATGCCAGCACCACATGCCATGCCAGCCCCACCCCCAGGTGCTTGACCAGCTGGCCACTGAGTCTGGGCGTGCTGGCACACACCTGTTATCCCAGTGCTGGGGAGGCTGAAAAGAGGAGGATCACTATGAGTATGAGCTGCATAGTGCAACCTTGTACTAAGTAACAAATATAGTAAAGAAAGAATGGATATTGTGGTCCTCAAATCCTCTTGAGGACCTGCCACCCAATGACTGGAGGTTCCCTCCCACCACTGGTCCTGCCTTCTAAAGATTCTTCCGCCTCCCCACGGCACCACCCTGGACCTCAAGCTTTCAACACATGGGCCTTTGTGGGAGCATTTGAGATCCAAACTATAGCACCCAGGGATCCCCGGCTTCCCTTAGCTACTTCCCAGCCAGCTGCCAAACATTCCAGCTTAGTAACTAAGCAAGACCCTGTCTGCAAATAGAAAATTTTAAAAGGTAGGCAGATGTAGCTCAGTATCAAGGAACTGGGCTCCACTCTCAGCATCACAAAAAGAAAACAAGGATTTAGTGCTATAGTTAAAACTCTAGATCCCTTTTCTGTTATACTATTTCTCTCTCGCTGTATATTGAATATAGTCATCATAACTTTCTCACAAAGGTGACAAGATACAGAATTGAAGGAAGAAAACGTGTGCTGGGGAGGGGGTAGAAAGAAAAGGCTCCTATATGGGGTTCAAAGAGAAGAGGGTGCCCCAAATCCTCCAGAATCATGTTCCTATCTCACTGCAGCCCAGGGAATATCAGGCAACAAGATTTGAAGGGCAAGATTTGAAACTTCAGTCACCAGGGCCCCTCTACGCAATGCCTTTTCTCACTTTATCTTCTATTAAATAGCTTGGGAAGATCACATCTGGGCACCCTTTGGGGGTGTGGTCGCCCTGGGTCTCACCCAGGGATACATCACACAGCTTTATCCCTTCCAATTAGTGCCCAATACGGAAATTGATGTACTGAGAATTAACATCAATGATCTTCATCCAAGAATACGGTCAACAAGGCATAATTTTTTCCTAATCAATGGTATTGATCAATTACCTAATTTAAAAAAAAAAAAAAAGAAGAGGAGGAGGAAGGGCTTCCCCACGCACCAGAGGGAATTTAGGTGCTTCCTGTGTTCTCACTGTCTTAGGGCTGAGTCTCTGCTCAAGATTCAGCATCAATAACAGATAACCTTTAGGGGCTGGGGACATAGCTCAGTAGAATAAGCGCTTGCCTGGCAATGTAGGGTCTCCAGTTCAATCCCCCGTACTAGAAGAAAAAAAAAAAAAAAAAGATAACCTTTTAAGCACAGTGAGACATCTGTGGTCTTCGATTCCAAGGAAAGGCCATTCGCGTCTCCAGGCAGAAGGGCTGTCCAGCACCTCCGGAACCAATGAGTCCCGGAGTGCTTAACGCAGGATCCTCAGGGAGAGGGAGGCCAGAGAATAAGGAAGCAAAAGCATTTCCTGTCCCCCACAGTTACATCCAACAGAGGTATGCCAAGCTCTGGGGACTCTTCCCACACCGGAAGAAATTTGAGCTCCAGGTTCCAGGGTGAAGGGCAAAGGGTGAAATGTCTCCAGGGTGCCGCTAGGCTCATTTCCGCTCCCGCTCCTCCTCCACAGCTCCTCCTGCCTCCACCTTCACCGACCCCATTAGTCACAGCTCGGCTGCCAGGCAGGGGGCTCACCTTGTCACACTGCAGGATTTATTTATGACCCTCCCGAGGGGCGTTTGCATTTCAGAATGAAGCTCTGCAGAAATCTATGCTATGCCCAGAAACCCGCACCTCCGCTGTTTGAATGTGGAGCCCTGGAGTTTCCTGGGACAGGGGTTTGCTGAGAGCTGAGCTGATGGGACTGAGGGACACCCGCACCCCGGGAATCGTATTTCTCAGGAACCACTATTCCTGGTAAGCGTAGGCCGCCGCTCTTCCCTCGTCTCCGCCCTTCAACTAACCAGCCTCAGGCTCCGGCAAACAGGCTCAGGCGCCGCCCTGCGCCAGCCCTGAAGCTGCGCGCGGCTCTGAGGGCTCAGGGGCGGGTGGAGCTCCCCTTTCTGGCTGTCCCCTCCTCCTTTGACCTCCCCACCAACACAAGTGTTTGCTCGGTGGTTTCTAAAGTGGATGTCACCAAGCAATGCCACCTGTCACTAAGCAGGAAGAAGAAAGAAATTTCACCGAGTGAAATTCCTGCTCCTTTTGTCTCTGGACAGAAAAGGACGCTTGTCACATGAAATTCGTGAGCTTATGTCCATACGTCCCTGCCTGGCGCTGTATTATTTACTCTATGGGTACAAGCATCTCTTTCCACGGTAATAACGAGGTCACTGGGGCAGAAAATTATTCACAGTAAAGGGGAAGAAAGGACACCTCCCAAAACCTGGAAGCAGGAGTGGAAATCAGTGCCCCCCTTACTCACAGCCAACCTGTCTCGTCCCAAGCAGCGGTCCACCCGCGACTCCTGCGGCCTGGAATTGCTCAAGTCCTCTCCTCCCATCGCGTGGACACAGCATCAAAGTCTGAGTGTCAGCCACCTTCTCTCCTCTTCCCCTAGGTCTCCTCATTTGTCTCCTCTTAACCTCTGTGTTATTAAGGCCACTTGACTCTGCACTGTCCTGAACACATTGCTCACGTTTCACTGCTTACGGAGAAGGAAGCAGACCTTGGCCGTCCACCGGTTCTAGTCACAAGGCTGGGGTTTTTGACGACGGCGTGGAGGGGAATTATTACTCGCGGGTTCGGAAGAAGCCCGGCGTCTTCATTCCATTCCTTGTGTTATGCTGCCCTCTAGCGATAGATCCACGTACACTGCTGCATACCACGAACAGCTTTTATGTCAAATATTTCAAAACCTCCCCCGGGGGGGGGGGGAGAAAATATGTAAACCAATAAATAATAAATGCCAGTATAACCTGTCATGGTCCAAATGGCCAAATTAATATTAAAGCCAGAGTTCTTCAGGCACCAAGGAACCTCATTATATAGAATAATAGATTTCCTAGAAGGCTCAACCTTTGTCAAAAATCTGACATATGTGCTGTCATAATCAGCACCTCAGGCCACCTCTTCCTTCGCCTTCGCCTACTGCCCAAGTCAAGCTCAGATGAGCTGTGGCCTTGCCCGGCTCCTGAGAGGGAAAATGCAGGGGCATTTCAGAGCCACCACTGCTCCCAAGGGTGGGACCACCCAGTGACCTGGAGGGTGCAGTTGTAGCCTCCATCTGTCCACTCAAACTCCTGGGGGCCTTGACTGGGTCACAGGCCTGGGGAACGGGGACCTATGCCAGGCTCACCAGGAGGGCTGCTGCACCCCACTCCAGGCCCTAGCCGCTCTGCAGACAGCGTTTTGTATGACCTCAGGGCCAGTTGCGCCCTGTACCATATGCAGGCTGGAGGAATGGAGCCCCACAAGGGCACTGAGACAGGTAGACCCATTCTGAATTCAGACCAGAAGTGCTGACACAGTCCAAGATGGTAATATCCATGTCCCAGTTTGGAAACCGCTTTCCAGAGTGGCAAAACTTGGAGATAGCTGCGCATAGCGACGCAGGTCCATAATCCCAGCACTGGGGAGGCTTAAGCAAGAGGCTCACTGTGAGTTCAAGGCCATCCTGGGCTACCCAGTGAGATCAAGGACAGCCTGAACTATACAGTGAGGCCTGTCTCAAAAAGAAAAAAAATGACTAGGAGATAAATATTTATGAAATTACTATGGGATACTCATCAGCGGATTAGCCTATTGATAAGTTTATAGCTGGATGTGGCCTCAGGTGGTAGAGCCTGGTCTGAGGAGGCAGGCCCTGAGGAAGGACCGGAAGAGGCCACCTGCACCCCCACCCATTCCTCCCTGGATGCTCTCTACACCCCGCTGCCCTGCCTGAGCTACTCTCCTCTGCTATGCCCTCCCACTGTGAGCCAACCCACCACAGACCGCAGACAGGAGCCACCCTAACCTTTCCTCTACTCTGAGGGTGCTGGGTATTGTGCTTCAGCCACAAGGAAGTGACAGAGACACAGATGGCTGAGGGGAAAGCACGTGGCTGGGGTGTCACCTCGGGAGTTGGGGGTGCCAGCATGGCCACAGACAGCAATGTGTGTTTCTCAGCCCTGGAACACTCGTGCCTCAGCTGAAAGTCCTCATCTGCTCCCCCATTGGGTCCCTCTTTTCCTCTAAATTATTTGATGTATTTATCACTTTAAAGGCCATGTCTTCCACTCCAGACATCATGGCCATCTGTTGTGCAAGGGACTGTTCTTTCCTAGCAACACAGGTCACAGTTCCCTGCTTCAGTGGGAGATACAGATATAATTTTACATTTTAAACAGGCTGTTGTACATTAAAGAACTAGAAAGAATAGCGAAGACTAAAAACTATTTCCATCTCCCAGAGAGGGTACGCCTTTTCCTCTCTCAGGCAGCTATAGAGAAGGACCAACCTCTTCTACTTGAGTCTAAATAGTTTCAGACCTTTAGATTCCAGTATCTTAAAGAGAAGGTGTACCACACACACACACACACACACACACACACACACACACACACCTCCACCTGGGCCTTGGAACCCAAGCAGCCCCAAAAGCAGACTTATTTGCTTTCCAGGCCTGACTCAGTTCCAGTGTGGTGACCACAATTCAGCTCCTCTCCCCCACTTCCCCGTATTTTGGATGGCAATGGACTCCCACATGTGTAAATACACAGATCTTTGGGAGGTTGAACACAAGCCGACACTGGTGCACGGGAGTACGCAAAACCATGAGGCCTGCAGTGATGAGCCTGCAGTTATCCCAAGGCCTCGAGAGCCACCAGCGACCCAGTGAGGACCACTTCATTCCCACAAAGAGCCTCCTGTCCAACACACCACACACACACACACACACACACACACACACACACACACACACACACACATGCTTCCCTCTGTGGGTTCAGCTTACAGAGGAAAGGTTCAGGAAACTGAAAGAACCAGCAGAACTGAGTTTGGTAGGCTGAGGTTAAAGTAGCCTTGAAGTGTGACTTCTGGAAGTTGAAAGACTGAGGAGCTGGGATTTCAGAACCTGACACTGGTTCCTCCAGTTATGGCCACCACCATTCAGAATTCCACGTGGTTAAACTGACTCAAAGCCCAGGATGGTCTCTTGCCTGGAGGTATGCACATGTGGTCCTCCTGTGAGCATCGGTCCTGACTCCTCCGGCATCATACTGTTACTCTGTGGAAGGCATTGCTGGGCAGAAACGTCCATCGCTGAGCTGGGTGTGTTGCTCAGTAGTGGAGCACGGGCTTGCCTACCCCGTGAGGCCCTCTTGATGAGGACACCCACACTGATGGCTAGCTTCTCTAAAGTGTGGTCCCTGCCAGGCAAGTCTAACATGCACCTCACCTTGTGCACCAAGCCCACTAGGAAGCAGGTACAGGGACTCCCCCTCCCCCTCAAATTCAGCATCTCAAATGTTCTGAGATCTGAAGGGTTTTGTAGGGGGTTTGGATTGCACAGCATTTCGGACTATGAATTTTTGGATTAGGGATGGTTGACTGATAAACTGTGTAAATATCTCAAATCAAAAACACTCCAAACTCTTAAGATATTTCTGCTCCCACACGTTCTTGATGAAGGACATTCAGTCTGCACTATTAATAACCTAAGTTATAGACAAGGATTTATTGTGCAAAAATGTAGACTTTGCCGCCCTTGAACACAGCAAGTATAATCATTTAAGCTATGCAGATGTATGTACATTTATATATGCATATTTGTTTTTATATATGTACATATATAATATATAAAATAACAGATTTTTTTTTAACTTGGTGGATTCCAGCTTTCACTGGAAACAAAGCCCCCAAGGTTCTCCTCACAGGCTTGGTGGCATTTTTCTTAAAGTAATAGCAGGAAATGCTACTAGAAATGTTTTTATTCCAAAACTGGATGAAAGAGACTGCAGGAAATATTTTCAGGTAGATAAATGGATGGTGTGTTTACGTGCACGGGCTGCCCTGATTTTGAGACATGTATTTGCCTAGCCAGTGACACTTGCTCTTCTTGAGCTAATATAGGAAATGTTTCTTGAGTAGATGACATAACTGTTGCAATGTCTTAAGCGGTCAAAAGAAACCTGGACAAATTCAGCAAAAATGCATCCCCAGCTATTTGGGAGGCTGTGCGACAGGAGGACCCCCTCAAGCCCCCGCTTTAGCAATATAGTGAGACCCCCATGCTAATTTCAGAAAAAGAAAGCTTAGCATTTATAGCTTTATAAAAGATAAAAGTTAAAGCCTTGTTCATTCCAAATGCAGTCTATAGAATTTCTTGCTATAAAAACTTTCAATACATTTGCATAAATCCTTCTATTTGTTTTTTCTGGCTGTATTAATGTTTTGAAGGCCAGCCTGTACTACACAGCAAAACTAGGAGGGGCGGGGTGTCACAATTCAGTGCTTTACAATATACCACTGGAAATGTAACATCCATAGGCCACACCTGAAATTTTTTTTTTTTTTTTTTTTTTGTGGGACCAGGGTTCAAACTCACAACCTTGCACTTGCCAGACAGGCACTTGTGCCACGGAGCTATCTCCCCAGCCCCCAAAATACTTTTTAAAAACACAGATGTAAGGGAACTAGCTACTAAATAAAAATAAAGTCAAGGATAAAGAGTTTGAACTTTTTTAGCTCACTCTGGGACTGATCATATTGCATTTAATCTACCTAATAAATGAGCATATACTTTTTTGCTTAATCCGCCAGTGTCAAATACTGAATTGTTTCCACATGTTTGCTATTCTACCATAAAGGTATCTCTCTCCATACAAACACAATTATCTTCTGGGGCTAATAAAATGATTTGCTTTATTAAAATACTGTAGTCAGGAAGAAATTACAGTCATTGCAGCACTGCTGGCACAGCCCACCCACCCAGGAATGCAGAGAAAACTGGCACCATTCAGAGCAGGCCTAGATATTCAAGAAGGGTCAGTGCAAAGCTGGATTCCTAGCAGAAGCTCAGAAACTGACAGCTGCCTTTTCCAGTGGCTCCACAACGACAAAGTCCCCATTGAGTCTATAACCTCAAATGGCCTTCTACATCTTCTGCTGTTTGGTGCTGTTGCAAAGTTTACATTTGTCAAGATTGTCGCTTGGTGCTTCACATGGGTGAGGTCCTGAGTTTCATTCCCAACACAAAGAGAGAGGGAGGGAGGGAGAGAGGGAGGGAGGGAGGGAGAGAGGGAGGGAGGGAGGGAGGAAAAAGGGAGGGAGGGAGGGAAGGAGGGAGGGATGGAGGTTTTCATTCATTAAAATAGGGCTGAGGAGATAGCTTGGCCATCTAGGCACCTGCCTGGCAAGTGCAAGGACTCAGGTTCAATCCCCAGCACTGCATGCTGTGCCGGCCCTGGAACCCCCAGCACACTGTGCAACCATGGAAACCAGGTGTGGGGGCCCACACCTGTAATCCCAGCATTCAGGAGGCTGAAACAGGAAGATCACTATGAGTTTGAGCTGCACAGTGAGACTCAGTACCAAATACACTGCTAAAAATAAAAAACAAAGCCTATGTTTGGTAGCTAACATGGTATCAGTCCCCAAGAGTACTTTCTTAAATTCAGTCTTGTGCATCCCTAATTACCCACAATTATCTTGCAGAGCAATATTTTGGACCAGCTGCTTTATCTTCACATTGCTACCAGGTCATCGACATAAAAAATAAATGCATCACTCACTGAATTCCAGAGCTGGCATTCTTAGGCCTAAGAACAAAAGGTTAGGACCAAAGGAACCTTAAGCCAATGTTTCTCAAACTAGCACTCGCGGGCCTACTTCTAGGGCTTGCTGAGAAATTTCTCCCCTTTAACAGGTGTTTACATGGTACTCAAAGTTGAGAACCACTGACATGCAGGGACCATGTGGCTTCTCTCTCCCGCCTACATCTCCAGCCTAGTCTTAGCACTCAGCAGAAACTAAGTGACACATTTGTGCGCCCGGGTACTGGATCTGAGCCAGGCCACAGTTGAACATACTCAGAACGAAGAGAATAACTTCTTTGTCTTTTAACTGATGAGCAACAGACATTCTGAGCAAGGCGGACCTCACTCTCTTTAATGACAGCAAAGGGGCAAGACCTAGGGAAAGAAATGCCTTAAGGTCCCTGAACCGGTTAGTAGCAGTATCAAAACTACATCCTTTGTCAGCTATCCTGATTTCCTAGGCAGATCCCCACAAGAGCTGCCTCAGCCGATCTTTAAGAACTGCGATTAGAGAACCCACAGACACGTCACCATCACAGCCACTACCCTCTTCTGTCCCATCTCTGCCCTCCTCGGTCCCTTCTTTCCCGTGCACCTTTCCCAGTCGGCTCGCCTCGCTATATCCAAGGTCTTCCCCAGTACATTACTTCACATTTCCTAACCCCAACCGTACTGCTCCGCCTGCAAAACGCCAGCTAGCCAGCCGGGTTGGCGCACGTTAACTATCGCATTGTTTCAGGCAGGAGGATCGCAAGTCAATCCAGCCAGGGTGATTTAACAAGTACTTGACTCAAAAATTAAAAAATGTGTAGCTCAGTGGTAGCGTGTTAGCTTAACATGCTTTGCGCTCCAACCCGAGCACCTGACGGGGATAAAAAGGCCCAAAACCTACAACTTCAACGATCGCGCAAAACCCAACAACACAACTTTAGCGGCGGTGCCAGCGCCCGCAGAGTCGGCCCCAAGGCGCATGCGTCACTCTACGTCGACGCGTGTGGGTGACGTCATGTGCTGCGCGGTCTGCGGGGTTCGTAATTGTTCCGGTTCGCCGCTGGCAAAGTACGAGCGGGTATGAGCTGTGCCTGTTTCCGTTTGGAGTTGAGGAACTTTTCTAACGGAGAGCTTTTTTTTTTTTTTTTTTCTGTGATACTGAGGATTGAATCCCCGGCTTCGCGGAACTATATCCCAGCCCTTTTTACTTATTTTTATATTTGAGATAGACTCCTGCTGAATTGGCATTGCCCAGGCTGGGCAAGAATTGTGATCCTCCCGGATCGCACCGCGAGAGCTGTGGTAACAGGCGTGCGCCTCCCCGGCAGGCTTCCAAACGAAACTTTGGACGAGGGAGACGCGTGGTGGCGGAGAGCCGCTGAGCCGATTGAGAAAGGCCGACTGCGCGCCGCGTGGGGAGACATCATTGGAGCGCGCCGGAAGCGGGCCCGCGATGAAGAAAAGTAAGGGAGGGCGCGAGGTGGGGGGCGGATGCCAAGTGTTGGCTCGATGCTGGTGGGTAAAGTGAGTCAGGGCGGCCCGTCGTTACCTTCTTTAGGAACTGTACGGGGATTGTTACTCCTTAAAGAAACAGACTCAGTGCAGGTCCGCTGACTCCGTCGCTGAGCTAGTTGTTGGCAGGGGACTAGACAGGCTTTCCTGGGGGCCGCGCAGATAGTATAGGTGGTACTGGAGGATGCAGGTCCAAGTGGCCACTGTCCCCCTGTATAACCTCGGTCAAGTCTGCGCTCCTTGACACCCAGTCTTCCATCCCTTGTCTTGCAAACTTACAGGGGTCGCTGGAGAATGATATACATCACTGATCCAAGGCTTTGGAACAGGACAGAGAAGAGAGGTGGAATCGCGTACCAGGGTCTAGGGAGTGTGGACACTATATAGATTGGGTGGGGTGGGTTGGGAGTTTGATTTCTACCCGTGCCACTCCCAACCCTATAAGATCAAGTGTCTGAGTGTTCTGTCAGTTTCACATTCTCAGGCATATAAGTAGAAATACCCACTGCAACGGGTCTTTTTAGAAAGTGTAATAAGAAGCTTTCAATCAACTGCCTGACAAGAAATGAATATTCAGTAACTATTATGTGTGTGCTGTTGGGGAAATACTTACAAGTCTGATGTCAGACATCAGAGACAGAAGAAGCAAAATTATTCCTGGGACTCCAGGCCCTACAAATTTCTCTCTACTGATTTTAATCCCCATTTTCTGTGTGAGAGACAACTTGACTCTTCATCCGAAACTTGCAACCATGGTGGTTGGCTTGTTGGACACGTACTCAGAATTACAAGAAAGCTGGGACAAAATTTATAGTGTGAACTAGATTTTCAGATCATTTGCTTCTTAAACCAAGCCCTTGCAAGGAGGCGCAGTGTGGGAGATTCAATCACATCCCCAGAGCGCACTGAGACAGCAATTGAGACTGGGTGTGGTGGTAATGCAGCACTGTAACCCCAGCTCTTAGGAGGCTGTAAACAGGCAGATCACTGCGAGTCCACTGTGAGACCCTAAACATCCTGTAGACCCTAAAATTTAAAAAAAAATTTTTTTTTTGAAAAAGAAACACACTTGGGAGGCTGAAGCGGGAAGATTGCTGTCAGTTTGAGACCAGCCTGAGCTACAAAAAGTAAGCTAAAGGCCAGCCTGAACTGCATAGCAAGACCCTGTCTTAAAAAAAAAAAAAAAAAAAAAAAGCAAAAACAAGTCTTTGTCCCATTTGTATTCTATTTATGTCCCTGTCATATTTTCAGGATCACTTTTCTTTTATTCTTTTTTTTTTTTTTTTTTTGTCTTTTTTGAGACAGGGTCTCGCAGTACAGTTCAGGCTGGCCTTGAGCTCAGTTTTGTAGCCCAGGCTGGTCTCGAACTCTCACCGATCCTCCTGCCTCAGCCTCCCGAGTGCTGCGATT